>VTPC01090679.1:0-17916 GCA_011009095.1 Ignelater luminosus
AAGCACTCTACGAAAAAACTATTTAGATACAGTTTATAAAACAGTCCTTCATAAAATTAAAAATATAATTGCAGACCATTATATCTGGTTTTCTGTCGATGAAACCACCGATGAGTGCGGTAGGTATGTGGCTGGTCTCATTATCGGTATATTACATGAAGCTACTCCAACCAGGCCATTTTTAATATATTTGAAAGAACTAAATAAAACCAACAGCAGCACCATAACAAGATTTATTAACGAGGGACTCGCAAACGTTTTTCTTCCTATTGAAAAAATTCTGTTAATGGTGACGGATGCGGTTGCATATATTAATTTAAAAGTTTTGTATAGTAATCTCACATACTCTACTTGCGTAGCTCACGGATTAAACCGAGTAGCAGAAACTGTGAGGTCTGAATTTCCTCTAGTTAACGAGTTAATTAAAAATGATAAAAAGTGTTTTTTAAAAGCGCCATTGAGGGTACAACGATTTAAAGAAAAACTGCCTAATATTCCGCTTCCACCACAACCAGTCATTACTAGATGGGGAACATGGTTGGATGCGGATGTGTATTACGCAGTTAACTTCACCAGCTTCAAAGGAATTTTGTTAGAATTTTCGGCAGATGCATCCCAATCAGTTAAAGACTGCCAAAATATTTTAAAAAATCCGGACCTACAACAAAACCTTGCATTCATCAAAGCAAATTACGAGTTTATCAGTGAAACTATCACCAAACTTGAAACACAAGGAAGTGAGTTAACAGAAGCAATTCAGATTGTACAAGAGTTTAAAATAAAATTGGGAAAAGTGCGTGGTGATGTAGGAAAAACAATATTTGCCAAATTTGAAAACGTGCTGGCTAACAACGAAGGTTTAGCAAGATTAAAGACCATTGCAAGTATTTTATCAGGCGAAATAGTCAATAACTTCGACTTGGAACATCGTTACTTGCAAAATTTAAAGACTATTTTCTCTTTACAAAGACACCCTGACTGATAAAAGAAGAAATTTCCTTATGAAGAATTTAGAAAAGTGCATAATAATTAAGCATTTTAGTGTTCAAAGTTTCTAATAACAATTCATTTTTTGTTTTTTTTATATAATAAATACTTTGTATAATAAAACCTAAAACCTAGAAGTTTAATTTTTTGTCCTGCATATTTTAAACTTATTTTTAATTTTTGTGCTATTTTTTAAGCTTTTTTCCTTGAATTTTTACGATTTTTTAAGAACTTTTTTATTGTTTTTTTATGCTTAAAAATCCGCATTCTAGTCATAACAAAGATGCTCCTAAGGTCTGAAATGTAACATAAGTTTCTCCTTCAATCGTTTCATCAATAATCTAATCTTCTACGCCTTATCTAAAAAATCAGGATAGTTATTATTTTGTGGAAAAGATATATTGCATAATTTGGAAGAAACGGTTTGTTTGCTAAGCATGGCGGTAGCAGCTACTATATACATACCGCACATACTATACACAAAAATAAACCAAAACTCTCTATAAGGAAGATTTGTACTTAAATCAGGACATCTCTTATTTTCAGTTTTTCTTTTTCATGGCCAGATTTAGGCTGAGATGTTTTGAGTCAACTACTATTTTTTTTTCTAAAGAAATGCATTATTAAAATTACGCAGCCTTAGTGTTTTGTTTTAACTGTAAATGGAAGACTTTTTGTTATTAATCAGTGATCTTGTTTCTCTTGCTCTTTTACTTAAGACGATAGGAATACACTTTAGAGTGGTTTTTGCTTTATTCTTGTGTATGTTGCGCTGATAAGATTTTCTGTATACTGTAGATGTATGACTTAAAATTGCAAAAACGAGGAATAAGATGAAACGTAAATCTGTATAGATTCTTCGTCTTCTAGTTAATGATGTACAATGCTTATATTGAAGGCAACTGATCTAAAGGATGAGAACATTGGAATATCTAAAATTGGCATTGGGTCCAAAAAATGGCTACAGCTATAGATATATAAAATACATGAAATAAGTTGTGAGTTTCTATATCGTAACGACTTTTTCTTCCATTCCACCAAAAAAAAGATTGTTTTTGAGTGACAACCTTTTAAAATACAAGACAATCATCAAGAATTACAAATATTCTTCTAAAAATGAAAAAATTATTATTGTTCGAGCTTTTAATAGTTAACACAAAAGCCTTTGTCACTTGTTAAAAAATTATTGTTCTTTAACAATAATGTAAACTTTTCTTCACCATCCTTGAGGGTATTATAAGAGCAGCTGTAATAGCAATAGCTACAATTTTTCGAAACTCACTTCGTCCTAGATATATAAATTTCTACAAACCAACAAAATTTTTAACTTGTAAATAGCGATTTATTTTTACACCAAATCTAATTCTAAACCATAATAAGTAAATCCATTTCCCTAAGTAAAGAAAAGCTGTAGTGTACGTAGGAATAACCGTACGAACGATTTTAGCAAGCGCTATGCTGTCAAACAAAATTAGTTTAGCCTAGCTAAATTTGCTTACAAAATCATTGCCAGAATAGCAAACCAAATTGCAATACCAACTAAATATTCATGAAGAAAATATTACTAGAGTATTTTAAATTACACTATGCAGGTAAGTAGCTTAGGATTTATTTATTGGTTATCGAATCTAAATATGAAACAAAAAAATAGCTTTGGATTAAATTTAATACAATACTCCAATCGAGTTTAAAACTTTTATATTTTGTTTTTATAAATTTAATTAAAAAGAGCTGATGGTTTTTATAAACATTGAAAAATATTTCCAGGAATTAAATTGAAGTTCCTTTATTATATCAGCACGTATTTAATTTAGTTATTACTAAATAACCGCTTACATTCATATTCATTGCAATTTTTTATATTTTGAACTAAAAACCTTTTAAATTCAAAAGCTTTTATATACATATTTATGCAGTTAATAAGATGAAATAATGCCAAGTTTAATTTATTTACTTTTTTTTTAACTGCAGGTATGTGTAATTTTGTTGCATGTTCCTAAGAGTTTACAATACCGATACGTTCACCAAAGTAAGTTGGACCTAAATAAAACCGATGTAAGAAATGCGTTTTTATAGGCGGTGTATCACTGGTATCAAATGACTTGTTTAAGCACGAAAGGAATTTTTATCATCGCTTGGTTTAGTTAAGTATTTTCCTGAATATCTGATCTTTAATGATAAATAAGAGCATGGCGTGCGACAGAATATCCGAAGACTGCCGTCTACCTTACTTTAACACGATATTTTTAAAAATAAAAAATAAAAGTATTAGCAGCGCTTAAGTAGTAGAGTTAATACAAAACATTAATTAAAGACGTACATGGCTCAAAAGTGACTGGAGTGTTTTGCGGAAAGTATTGCGGAAGTTCTAAAATGTTTGGCCTGTTTTATTATCCGCCAGTTTCATTGTCCGTCAAGTAAACTAACATTAGTGAACGTTGTTAGAGGCTTACCCCGTTCATCCTAGCACGTAATTTGCATTTCGCCACGGTTCAGAATCACCCTACACTAATACCTCTAACACAACAAATTAGGTGCCAATTATGTTACAATTTGCGTGCGTTTACAAAGTTACCTGAATACGAGGAAAGTTATATAATTTGCGGAAGATATCCTTCGTTCATTGTTACTAAACTTATACTAAAATTACCATATACACAAACATGTTTACATAAACCTTGTTTAATCAAAGTGTTAAAACTTCGAACGGAACTTCTAGTAGAAACGTTTGTATTTGTACTGTTCTGACTTCACTTAGATTGTTTCAAAGTTTCCGAATAAATTTTATACAAGTAAAGGAAAAACTAATTCTTCTTTTGGCGGCTAAGCCAACCACTTACGAAAACTGTAAACAAACATATTTCACGATATTATTTTCAGTCACAATACACTTTCTCTCCCGATCTTTCTCGATAGGAAACCTTTCTCAGCCAATAAACCCAACAAATATCGCGCTTTTGTGCGAAATTATTTTATCTTTGATACGATTGAAAATATAATAAGAAAATCACTTTTATATAAGATTATAAAAGAACTAAAAGGTAATAAAAATCTGTCTGCAACAATGTAAGAATAATTCTGTGATGGCCGGGAAATAAATGTAGCTTAATGGTCCTAGCGTCTAACTTGATCGGTTTAACGTCAAACATAGAAATTGGGATGTTCCCTTGAGATTACGCAGGTGGAAATTTTCTTTAGAAAATTGTCTTAAAGAATGCCAACTCTAACTTCAATTGAAAATAAACAATATAACCTCCACAAGATCTGTATTGTTGAACGTTTTGGATTTGCTATAAATAAAGTCTTCTCAGTTAATAAACATTCAACCCTTTGTTAGGGTTAAGATAAAAAAATTAAATTACACAAAGTTAACATATTTCTAAAGCGAAATAAAACACTAACGGATCAAAACTGCCGGCTCATTCTATTTTTTTGACAAATAGGCCTTTGAGCAATATATCTTTAAACTGGTAATATAGGCTATCTCTTGCTAAAGATTCCGTTAATCAAATGTAACTAGCAGATGGTGGTTCTAAAATCAGGTTCACCTTAACTTTTTCTATTTGTGAATCGATTGAAATGGAATTTGGCATGCGTAATTACTCTCATGTTACGGCACAGATTTGATCACCAGAACTTCCTATTTTACAGGAAATGATGTCTGTCTATCTTATATGAAACATATTGTTATACATTAATTTTTGAATTCAGCCATATCCATATACTTTTAACGTTTTTTTAGATTTATTTAACCATATATTAATATGTCCAGAAAGTGTATTTGCGAATATGGTTAGGAAGATTTCAAATATGCAAAAATAAACAAGGTGCTCCGTTTAAAATAAGATAGGTGTCACTTCCGATGGAGAAACCGGATGTGCTGACCACTACGCATTTACCTCAAAAATTGCAAAATATGAGTAAGTTATGCATATCAAACCTCAATTCAAGTGGTTTATAAAAGAAAAGGAATGAACCAGGTTTTTTGCTTTACATTGCTTTGGGTAAAACTGTTGCATAGTTTATCTGCAGCTGCATAATTTATCGGCATTTCTATTAGATATTCTGAAACGAAATTACACTTGGGTAGCTTTTAGCGGTTGCAGTACTGCCAACAGTCTAGTGGTTTAATACATTTCGTTTTCATTATTTTATTTCTAATCTTAACCTTAAAACTGATACCAAAAAAATGGGTATGTTGTACAAGATATACACCTTAAAGCTTGATCCCTCCCCAAAAATATTTGATAAAAACGTTTTGAGAAAATGTTAACTTATTCAACAAAGAATGTCAACTGATTTTCCCATTGTTTTTCCTTTTAATTCTAGATAATTGGAAAGCATTAGCAAACGCTACAATTACCATAAATTATCACTATTAGCACACAGGTGAGAATTGGGTATTATAAACGTGAATACGGTTAATATATAGGGTTTGGAATTCTACGGCTACAACTACATTTGCTTGATCGTTTGTGTGATAGGCCCCTATACGTATGTACCTAGCGTCAACTAAGTTTAGGGAGTGTTGTAATGCCCATGGAATTCGAGTTTATCACGAACAATCTACACAGTGTAAACATTTCTCCCTGAGACGGTAAATATAGAGAATGCGTAGAACAAGGATGTCAAATTGTTTCTCCACAAATAGGTATACAGCTATTGTCGTGTTTCAGTTACTTCTAACTAACCTTTTAATATTTAAACATAAGCAATACAAGCTATTTCTGATTATTATAATATGCAGCATATTTCCAGATATAATTACAACAACGTATATCACGTCATTTAAGTTCACATTATCTTGCTTAATAATTTTCTCCGGAATATATTCATAGTGTGCATATAGTTCGAACGAATTATCGAAGCAAATTCGCGGAAGTTTCTCGGCTGAAAGCGTGGCAAACGAGAAAATTATGCACCCATGAATAATACTTAAAGCGTCTCCTTAGAAATGTTCGGTCATATAGTTTGCCTCTAATAGGACATGTAGTTTATCTAGGAACATTAATTATAACTTTCAAGCTTAACTTATTTTAGCAGCAGGAGGGCCGGCACACATAAACAGTACAACTGACCAGGCTAACTTGGCGGAAATTGAATGTTGTTAGTTCTGCTTGGAACTTGGCTGGTCCGAAATATATGATGTATGGTATAGATTTCACGTAAATTGTTCTTAATTTCCGCCCCGAATACAAAGAACCGTCGATGCAAGGATAGTTCGCCATTTATTGGTATTTATTGTAACAATCTGCGTAACTTAATGGATGTGCTTCGTCGAGCAAAGTTAATCCATTCCATATTCTAATACTATTATTAATGTCTTTTCAAATCAAATCAAATCGGAAGTTGTATAAAATCGCATCTTATCTTTATAACTACTAAAATGTAGAGATAACTATGGGGCTATAAAATACTTGAGAATTGATGACACCGAAATAAATCGAGTTTTCCTAAAAACCAATGCATTTGAAGGGGAACCAATTCTGTCTAAAGGTTAGGCAGTTATTCGTTTTTCGGGAGCCATATTTTATGCGGAATAAGCTGGGTCGCGGCTATGGATTTAAGCATCGGTCTGGATTTATTTTATTTTTATTTTATTCCTTCTTACGCATGCATTATTACGGTGTGCAAATCGTCTTGACAGCTTAGCAAATTAACTCTAGTCTGCAATTTAGAAAAGTTACGAGCTAACAAGAATTACCGCGTCCAAAACGTGCATTTATTTAAATGAGAATTAAATTGGTATATTGAAAAACGAAAATTCTTTTTTTGTAGAAGCTTGGCCATTTAAAATAATAAATAGGATATAGGAAGGGCAAATATTTACCAGTTAACTGTGGACTCGACGTATTTCTATCATAAATTTTTATTCATACTTTTAATATTCATACCCGTTCAAAATGTAATGCTTATTTACACACATAAAAGCAATCTAGAAATCTATGGAATATTCAGAATTTTATTTTTGAAGGAAGAAATACCAATTTTGTTGTAATGGAATTCAAATCAAATTTTATTATAAAATGTTATAGTTGCAGTTTTAAATTTAGGTTGATTATTAGGTAATTTATTGTCACTGAAAACACTTGCCGGAATTTCATCGGCAATCTAGTTATATATATATGCTAATGCAACGTTTGCCATGCGAAAAGTTGCAAACAACCAAAAGCTGCTATTAGAACATACAGAAATTTGCAGGAAAATAATCAATATTTCAAAGGCAATAATGTTGAGAAATGAAAGGTATGAAACACGAGGAGCGCTTACAAATAAACTTAAATTTGTGATAACTCATTATTGGCGTCTTCTGATTGTAGAAGTAGTAGATAGCAGAAATCGAAGTAGAATTGTAGTCCTTTCCTCCTGAAATATTATTAGATTCAAATGATACGGCACTATTACCATTTTACATACAAGACGGAATAATTTCCGAAGTGATACACAAAACTTTTAAAATAATGAATTTTTAGTAATGCTCCAAGTATTAACTTAAAATGTCACTCACCACCAGATATTCCTTGTTATCATTTTAAGGTAAAATATTGGAACGAAGACATGCTGCAAGAGTATATCCTGAAAAGTAACACCAAACTGATTTAGTTTTAAAGACTACTACTATGGCAGTAACCCTTATAAGTATTAGTTAATAACTCAATTTGACAAAGACGTGAGAATTCCAGAATAAGAAATCAAATCTATAACAACTCAATTTTCTTTAAACTTATCTTCAGAACATAAGCCCAAAAAATAACTTTATGTCGAGAAATTATTTTATGCGTATGGCTATTAGCATCACCCCAGCTAACATGGTGACGGGAAGATGACGTCGATAACTGACGTGAGTATTACGCCGCCACTAAGTCTTCTTAATAACGTCACAAAGAATTTATCTTTTTTACGTTATAAAATACGTCAATCTATGCAATGTTTTATTTTTAAATACTGACTATTGGTATAATCTTTTTTTGTGAATGTATTAATAATAATGATTTTATATTACCTTCAAGGTTAACAGTAGGTATATTTCTATTTTAATATAACGTATATAACATATCCTATACTATTTTAACTTGAAGACGGTAGAGCTAATTTATGTAAATTACATAGTAATTGAGTTACAATTCTGTTAATATTATAACAAATATGAAGTGAGTTCATAAGCTTCAATTAATAAGTATGTTAAATTCTATTGCAATACGAAATTTACATCAATTGGTTGTTGTGACTTTTTTTAGTTATACCCACAGTATATGTACGTGTTCAAAAATGGCGCCACAGTTTGTACACGAATACGCCACCAAACCACGTATCCTCTTTCGTGATACGTGCGTGGCGCCATGCAAAATGCAAAACAGTGGATATTGTGTATTGTTTGGCTCTTTTTTGCGACCGTTGTTATTTTATTAGTAAATTTAATAATTATTAGTTGTGGTAGAGAATTGTCCTCAACCGTTGTGATTGTTGGGTAAGTAAAACGTTAATTATAAATAGGAGATAATGTTCCCGCATTTTATTCGCCTAACCTAAAATAACCCACCTGCTAAGTTTCATTAGGAACGCTAATAACTCTTGTGAATGTATATTTATCTTATTAATGAGCAAATGATTTAATGTTTGGGTTTTATTTAGGTTTTGATCAAAGCTTTTGTAAAAATAGAGTTTAATGATGACGGTGGAATTGCACTAGTCCATTCAGCTTGGATAACACCAAGAAAAACGGAGCGTTTTTGACCGCCGTACAAAAGGGAGAGTCAATTTGTCAAAACTATTAAAAAAAGAGAAGAACCATCAACAAAACTAACTGGAGGTTGTATTCAATTAATATATTGTATTTTAATTTCTCCATGCTTCTGCAACTCATTAACATTTATATATTACTTATTATGCTGTTATTCTTTCTTTTGTAAATGCTTTTCTTTATTTTGAGAAATATATGTAACTTTCACATACTGATATTTTACTAATAATTAACCTTAAATATTCGTTTTAAAAACGCCACATCTGTCACTAAAAGGTAACGTCATAATTCCGTCTAAAAAGTGACATTGTAAAGATCTGCCATATTTTCTTCGTTTTAACGTAACTATTACTCCAAAATCGACGTAAAACTGACGAATACGCTGACCTAAAAAGACGTCTTAATGACGTGAACTTGTTAGCTATGACGCCAGTGTATATCATGTTTCAATCGATATGCAGTTATGGTTTTGACAGTACCAAAGTTGCTTTTCAGAAAGTTTTCAAATTCCGTTTGCAACAATATCTCTCTAGAAATGAGCAATTTTTAGGTTGATAGTATTGTAGGTGGAAAGACTTTTTCACCTTGCAAACAAGCGTCCACAGACCTACCCCTTCTGTGACTGTGACTGTCTTAACAGTTGTACTTGAACCGCCTGGGTACATTTTCCCTCCAATATAGTAACCCTCAACGCCTTGACAACTGCACTTGGAACTGCCTTAGTACGTCTTGACTTCGATAACCTTCATCTCCTTGATAGTCGTACTTGAAAGCGTTCTTGTACGTCTTAGTTCCGATATAACACTGACCGTCTTGGTAGTGGCACTTGAAGCCGCTTTAATACGCTCTCTCTAGTAACTCTTTGACTATTTCACAGTTGCTCTTAAACTTTTTGACATGTCTTAGCGCGTTGTTGAGAAGTTAACGTCTACCACTACAATTACCTCGTTTCACCCTAGACGTTAACCACTTGGAAATGCCTCCAGAGGCTTTTGGGTCGTTGTTTATTTTTCTTTTAAAAAGTTATTGACTGTATGATACTTTTCTAAATTTTTACTGAATTGGACTCTAAATTGGCTACGGATTCGGGCGTCAGAAAAGTAACTTTATTACAGCACAACCATTCTCTGTCTGGTTGGACAAATTATCTTTTTATGGAATAATCAGGCACCTCAATCTATCATGTTCTGCTAATTAAAACTAAAATACTTTCAATGCACCATAAACGGTTGTATCATTCCTGAAGTATTTACAGAATCTAAAAATGTTTTTAATTTAACTGTGCCAAAATAGCTTAGTTTGACCTTCCAAGCAGATACAGTATTCTTGATAATACTGGAATCTTGCTAGGTGCAGGGGTAAAGAAAGACATTTACGATTTATATATTGTTATCCTTCGCATATTGTTGTTCTAGGTTCCGGTTTGATATATCTACTTAGTTTGTAACAGAGAATCTGCTACTGGTTAGAAAGTAGGAAAAGCTAGAAGCTTAATTCGTGATTGTTAATTAGATAAGTCAAGATACATTTTGATAGAGTTATGTTTTTCTTTAGACGGGCCTATATATATATATATGATATAAAGCAGTATTTAAAATTTATTCAGAACATCTATGAAGTTGTACTGTTTAAATTGACGTCAATAATATCATTTACACTTTTGAGCAGTATCCATAACTTCAAATTATTTTTAAGTCATCCTTTCTTTTGAGCAGAACTTTATCAACGTCTTTCACTCAGGTTTGCTCTTTGATCCCTAAGATAAAATCGGGGTATTTGCTGGCTCTTTCCTTTATTCGACTAGATTCGACTTCAAAAGCCTTTCACTTTTGCATAAAACTAATTTATTGTGAAGGTTAGAATTACTCTTTCTGAAATATGCACATACAGTCTGATCAAAAATAAAAAATTGTATAACTTTTGCACGTGTTCTTAATAACGCACGCAATTAGTCTGTTTTACAAAAATCTTTATTTTAAATATACAAAATAGATTGATATAATCCAATTTATTAAATGTTATAATGACTGATTATAACAATGTCAAGTATTCTGAATAACAGAGTGTACCTATAAGGTGCTTTTGATAAAGAGCTAACAATTAATATTTCATGATTTTTACTTGTCTTTAAATATAAAGATACAGAAAAAAACTGGTAAACAATTTAAATTTGTAGTTCCAGACACTTATTTTTCAGTATTTTCTTTGAAATGTCTTCCAGTTTTTACATTCAGATCTTTTAAAGCGTCGTCAGTTGAATAATGTTAAACGCGCTCGGATAATTATGAGGTTAGAGAACGTTTACTGGATAGAAATGTCCCGGAAAAAGGATAAACAAGATCATTTGTTTTGTCCTGTACGAGGTGAAGAGAAAAGAGGGAACTGCAGACAAGCAGATATTGATGATATACAAGAAAATATATTAATCTCGGAGTAACTGAATTTTAAGGAAAAGGAATAAGGAAAGCATTAAGAACTTCCTGTTTACCCAGAATTTTAGAAATTAGGGGAGTTACTCGGAACGTCTACTAACGTACAACAGATTAAGTTTCTGAAAGATTTCCTAAGCGCAAAAAGCTTGAAATAATTTATTAAGTTGCCCGCTGGTTTTGATGCTGAATCACCATTCCCTTGTTCCGCGTTTAGACAAGCGGGACGTTATTGTGCTGTCGTGATCACCAGTGCTGATTTTTCTTTTATTGTTAAACTAAAAATAAAATGTCTCTTTATTTGTATCTCAGGAAAAAAATCATTACAGCTTTAAAACCGCTTCTGAAGCTACCCAACCAGGTTTTAAATAATAAATTATTGTAAGTGTGATTCGCTGTTCTTTAAGAAATCAAATAAAAACTTGTTCGAACCATATCACGGCAACGTAAGTGCGAACTAAATTAAGTTATGCATTTTTGAGGCTCTGGGATTGAGAAAGACATTAAATGATAGGTGGTTAAAGCGAACCAGGCACGTTATTAAAGTGAGGATTGTATAATGCACCAAAACCTAATACCAAAAGAAGATGAGGTTTTCCATTATTTAATGTTCTCCGAAATAAGAAAACGAGAACAAGCGTAGTTTTGTATTAAAAGAGATTGAAAATTTTTGAACGCTCGATATAAATTATTAATTTCCAGAACAACCGTATAATGAATTCTTGATAGAGTTATTTATTCGATGTAATGGGGTTTGCATATTGTTGACTTTCGTGCTTCATTTGGAATAAATTTCATATGTAGTATAAACTGCCTTGTAATAGCTCAGTTTACTGCATTTTTTAGAATTATACTAAGTGTATCATTATTTTAAGTTGAATAATCTATATAAATATAAGAAACGATATAGTCAATATCCATTGTATATTAGAATTTTTTAACAAATTAGTCTGAATAAGAATCTTTTTTATTCTGTGCAACCAAGGAATAATATTAATGCAACAAGCCAATCGTTTTCATAACACTCATCCCGAAAAACGATGATATTATGCTTCGAACTGTAAGTGAATTTAACCACTGTACGGTAATTAACGTATCTGTTTTCATGTCTTCTACGCGTTAAGCAGAAAGTTTACTTTTCCTGACGTAAATAAACAGAAAGGCAAAGATTTACTCTCATACTCCCAGATAAGTTTTTAGCTATATTCGGCAAGCGATTACTCAATATGGAATGCCTTTCATTTACTTTTATATGATGTAGAGACTTTTATATGACGTAAAGGCTTTTATAAATTTTTGAAGACACGATTAATTAACATTTTTATTTTACCTCTTTTATAAATTTCACCCTTCATCATCGTTTTTCTAGATTTAAAATTTAAAGTAGAAAGAAAGTTTCCGGGAATTTAAATTAATTAATTAATTAATTAATTAAATTGCCATATTTTCATTTAAAAGGATCTGTAAGTTATTAAAAGTCCAATAGTTTAATTTACAAGGTGTAACAAATAAGTTGAGCCAAGCCCATATCTTAGTTATTTGAAAAGATAGTAAGATACTTTCTTGCATCACCAATACTATCAAAACACGTCATGCGCAGTCTAAGGTACTGCAGGATTGGGAAAATGATAATTGGAGAGAGGTGTTTGTAATAAAAAATAAGTTCTGTTTATTAAAAAGTCTCAGGACGATCACAATCTTGAATGTAACTTAATAGCGTCATTATAAAGTTGCACTACCTTATGTGTCATTTCCTTTACTCAATAGGTATCACAAGAAAAGCTAAAGCAAAAACACTAATAATAATCATATATAGAAATAAAAGTTTTATAGATATCTACACGTACACAAATGTTTTGAAAGGCACAAATTGAATACACTGAGGGTCAACATCCTGTTTACGCATATGCTTAATAAAGCGTAAGACGTTTGAAACTATAAAGAAATTTTTATCTAAAATTGAATATATCTTAACCAAACTAAGAAAGCAACTACAGATAAAAATCAGATTGTACATAAATGAGAAATAAAGTTAGTTTCCTGCCGCCTACAAAAGGATTTAAAATGTCTGCAGTTATAAATAGTGAATGGAAAGTGTTTAATACTGCAAACTACTTCGTATATTCTATAGCCTTCGTTACCCGTTACTGATATGACTGTAATTACATATTTTTATTATTATTAAATTGAACGAGCTTCTTTCTAGCATGACACGGTCGTTATCCAGTCATAAATTTCATGTTGGCATTATGTAACACATATTACCTTAGCAACGACATTTTCTCTAGAGTCTGGATATCCTAACTACTCATGACAGTCACAACAAGATCATATTATACTTACCTTAACTTTATGAACGAAAATTCCATGACAACGGTACAAAAACAAAAATAAATTTAAAAATGAATAAAAGCTACTAAAAGAGAATTTTTAAACATGAATGTTTACCTTTGGGTGTGTCACGATCAACAAGAAAATTTGATAAGTTTCAGAACAAGTTTGTTGTTTGGTTTTCCTCACTTTACTAGAGGTAAGTAATTAATGATTAAACTCGGAAGAAAACGTCACTGTGAAGGTAGTGTACTACATGAGTAAACTCTTCTGCGTTTGGACGTGACATTTTATCAACGCCTTAGCATACGAGGTCATGCCGACACGTCTTCAACCGTGGAAACCCTTTTATCGCCTAGCTTCTGCTACCTTAATAAGAAGAAATTCCAATTCAATTTTTCTTTCGTAAGTTACGAAGTTTAGAAAAAACGAGTGAAAATCACTGGTACCTTAGTTTATTTTTCCAGTTTAAACCGGTCGACCCCTTATGGAAATTCCGATTTTTCGCGGTATCCTAGTCTGTCACCAATTTAACAGTGATTAACTTTTACTTAAAATAAGACATAGTTTGCAAACTGAAATGTTGTACTTACAGGACGCCTTGAATTTAAAGTTTTTACTGAGAGAGCAATTTTATGTACGAAAACTACAAATCCTGTTTCTATTTAGAAGAAAATAATTGGTGTCCTTTCTATCAAAGGCATTGTTGCAGCTTAGGTGGTATCTATTATTACTACACAGAATTGGCTTTAAGTTTATACACTAAGGCAACATTGTAAAACTGCACATTGTATTTCGGATTAGAAACCTTTTAGAAGAGCACGAAAATCGGATAACGAAGTGGCCAGCACTTAAGTCGACTGATCGCTTGTGGGACAAGCTTGTATAGAAGGTCGGTTAAAGCTTGCTTTATACCTCAATAAAGTTATCCCAAAGATGCTGGAAATTGCGTTTCGAATTGTCAAAGATACATACTTCTTGATTTAAACATTTCAGTATTTTAATTTTATAGGCAGCTAATTATTGTGTCTGTAACAGATTTTTGCATTATAATACAAATGTTCGTAGTTCAAAGTCGATTGTCTTATTTAATAATGCGTAATGCATGTTGTACTATTCTGTTCATTTCAAAATGACAATTTCCTAGAATATAGCACATATACAAACAGGTGAATTGTAATAAGCTAAATACAGACATTTGGCACGCGTTATCTTGCAGTAATCTTAATAATAACAGGGTAGGAATAGATAGAGGACTTTTATAAGTAATAATGTCTGTTATTAACTCCTTTTTATCCTTTTTATTATTCCTTTCATTATGTTAACGCATATTAAAGCTGACAATGTCTAGAATGGGAAGGGTGAATTGCAAAGTTGGTAGTTTAAATTACAGTAAATGACAGGGAAGTCACGGAAAGTACTATAATTTGTGCTTATTTGCATATACGAGTACTTACATTGTATAGATATACCACGTATTAAGTCTATTAAATTTATGTACAAACTAGAAAACGTTCAGTTTCTCCTAGTATTTTCTTGCTTTGCAGAAATAAACACTGACCAATAAAAAGGAATTTGTTTAATTTCATGACATTTCAAGACTTGTATTTAAAAATTACGACGTATCTTTACGAAACTAAACCACTTTTAAAAGATTCAGTTTTGAGCTTGTGACTACTAGTTATTTAATTGTACTTAAGGCTTCATAAAATCTGCCAAATAGTATTTCTGTTTGTCTTACTCAAATAGTGCTAAGGTTAATGATAATAATTACTTAGTAACTCACTACTGGACCCTAACACTAACAATACTGACAATTTCTTACTTCTCTACAAAATACAAGACGTTTCTAGTAACAACTAGCCAAATTTGTTTGTAAACACTCTAAATAGCCGTCTAATTAGTTGTCATTAGCTACCATTACATAAAGAATGAGAGGCTTGCAAAATTACCATTACAATGTATACATAGAAGTGGGATGAATTGGTAGTAAAAAGATGAACAAATGTACACACGGTTACATTTTGACGCGAGCAATAAAAACGCGACATCTATTGTTACGTAGCGACTCATTCAAAAAGGTTCACAAATGAAGCAATTCATTCAGTTCTTTTCAAGCATTGTCAGTTGAATAATATTAAACGCCCTCGGATAATTATGGGGTTAGAGAACGTTTACTGGATAGAAATGTCCCGGAAAAAGGATAGACGAGATCATTTGTTTTGTCCTATACGAGGTGAAGAGAAAAGAAGGAACTGCAGACAAGCAGATATTGATGATATACAAGAAACAATATAATTATAAAATAAATGGTGCTCTCACCAAGATTGTAACACTGAAGCTCCGATCTAAATTTAGTAAGTTTAGAATATAGTTGGTAGTTGATTTTGACATTTATATTATCAGTAAACAATGCCCGCTAATTTCGCTCATACTCATTAAAATCAGCACCTGTCATTTCTAATAATACTTGGTTTTGAATCAGTCTCCATGATAACCTCAGCATCAACTGTGTGCCTGCTCTTGGGATTGTCGTGTGGCTCCTCGAAACTCTGCGACGTTCTTATAGTCCAGTGAATAAGCTGGGAGAATAAAAAAATAACACTCAGCACGAATTTGAGAACTCTTTTTTGCAATGAGTTTTATATGACCCCAAAGTCATTCATGACTATTGAGACTTTCCCTCCCGCCCCCTCTTCTGCCACATATCGCGAAATCAACCTTTTAACCACCCCCTTTCTGGAGGGGGTGTAAAAATTTGTGAATTTTAGCTCACAAATGGCTTTTAGATGGTTTTAGCCTAATTTCTGAAAAGATTTTTCTTGTTTGTGAAAATTTTGAATTTTAACTTGAAAATGGGTTCAAGCTAGTATTTTTGGTCGCTGATTACGAATCCGATATTAGTTTTGCGGAAAAATCACCCTGGTCGTGGAAAATCGAAAAATTTTGCCCACTTTCGGAAAAAAATTTTGGAATTTCAGTTCTAAAATGGGTTCTATATAGTTTTTTGGGTCGTTGATCACGAATACGGCATTAGTTTTCCGGAAAAGTAAACTTGGCTGTGAAAAAACGGAAAATTTGGCCTAATTTCTGAAGAAATTTTTCTTGTACGTGAAAAATTTGAATTTTAACTCGAAAGTGGGTCCTAGGGAGTTTTTGTTGGCTCTGATCACAAATCCGATATTAGTTTTCCGGAAAAACCATCTTGGCCGTGTAAAAAACCCAAAAAATCGCCTAGAAGCCATTTTTGAGCTATAATTCACACATTTTTACAAATAAAGAAAATCTCCAGAAAGGGGGTGGTTAAAAGGGTTGATTTTGCAATTTGAGGCAGAAGGGAAAGCGGGGGGAAGGTCGCAATAGTCATGAATGACCTTGCAGTCATATAGAACTCATTGCAAAAAAGAGTTTTCAAATTCGTGCTGAGTGTTTTTTTTTTATTCTCCCAGTTTATTGACTGGATTATTAGATATTCCCGTAGAGATCCTGTTCTTCTTCAGCATATCAATCCCTTGGGAGTTTTGCTTTCTTCGCTTGGAAACATTCGAACCGGATGCTGAGGCGAATCATTCTTATTTGATTTTCTATGTGATTTGGCTAAGTCTGTAATTTTTATTGCATCGCCTTCTTTTACGCCTAGGTTTGTTTGGAAACTTTCTGTTTGTAATTTATTCACTTGTACTACTGCTACAGAGTTTTGTAATATATTTTTAATTAATCTAATTAATTTCTGGAGTATGACTAGGTTCTACAATCTTCCTAGCTTAGCTATCCTGTTTATAGTATCAGAAGCAACTTTGAAATATATAAATATAATATATAATTCTAATACTGTATTTTTTTGGTTTTGCTAATATTTGCTCTATTATATGAACTGTGTTGATAGTAAAGCGTCTGGGTCTGAAGCGGTATTGGTCGTCCTCGATTATATTCTTTGCATGCGCTATTAACCTTTTGTTTAATACGCCCGATAATACTTTACATGCTGCGTTCCAAAGGATTATAGCTCTGTAGTTTGTACAATCTTCTTTTTGTCTTTAATTTACATATCGATTTTAAAATTCCTCCGTTCTACTCATGCACTTTTTTTGTTTTCACATCTGTTTGTTTAATTTTTGTAGTTGAATACGTACGTCGTTTGCCTGCATATTTTAGTAATTCTTCCACTATATTATTATCGGTGCCAGGTCCTTTATTATTCCTTGCGTTTTTGTATTTCTTGCATTGTTGGAATGTCTTTTATTTCTTCTTCTTTTTCTCTTGGTTGTTTTAGGTTTTTCTGTTCTCAGTGCTTTGTTGTTCTTCTCCATTTAATGTTCCTTAAAAGCATTGTTTCCATCGTATGTCATTTTTTCATCTTTGTAGTATTGTTCCATCTTTCTTCTTTATTCTTCTTGTTTTAATTGATGGACTGTAGCTCATTTTTTT
>VTPC01090679.1:18316-29007 GCA_011009095.1 Ignelater luminosus
CGCCTATCTAGTATAGCTTAGCTGTATGTCCTATTATGCGGCAAAAATGTATTTGCTTCTAAATTGAGTCAAAATGTGTACTTCACAACAAAATCAAACCAAATCGTATCTAAACCAATAAAATTTTAGAGTCAACGTTTAATCCATTCGGTGAAAATTCAATGAGCTTTCTCGTTGAGATAGCGAGAAAAATGCAAACGAGCTTGTTCTGTGTGATTCTCAACTAAAACAATTATCTTTTATAAACGACTTGTCTTTACAAGATTGTAACAACGAGTTAATAAGATAGAGTTTGACTGACAAGCACGAATCACACTACACCAAAGTTTTACCAAATTCGGGTGCATTGTCTCGATTTCACACTATTGATCGACTCCTTACCGCAAACAAACGCTAAGATAAAGTCTGTCACAGCCTTGTAGCAGGATTAGTCCAGCTCAGCCGACCAATTCAAGACAAGTATGAAAAAGTAAGATTCTTTAGTTATTGTAGTGAAAATCTGCCTTTGTTCTTTCATTTTAGTGGAAGTTAAAGAAAAGCATATCGAAAAACATACGATATCAAAACTTTTGCCCAACTCTCAGGTGATTCTATTTATTGGCATGATTATGTTGACTTACCTTACCTTATTTTGTTTGTTTGTGATTAAGTTGACTATTTTTTTCTAAATTAAAACAAACTAGGCAAAGTAATACATACTATATAAAATGAAAAACATTTATACCATTGATTTTCAAACTTACGAAAAAGATCAGAGGGTTTTCATTTAAAAGATTGATGATGCCGTCATTACTTTAAAACAAATGGCTGCTGAAAGGTGGTTGCAGAAGTAGAATGTATATTTTCATAATAAAAAATCGACCTGTTTTAGAATTTTTCAATACACTTATCCATAAATTAATATTAATTTTATGGGTTACTTTACACTCACGCTGTATATCACTTTATATACATTTCTAATATCCATGTTTTAACAACCAGAATGTATACGTCTTGAATATGTAGTTGCATAACAATTTTTAGATAAGAATTTTCTCTATTCTTCACGTTGTCATGTCGTGCAACAATAATTGTAAACAGCATTCTGCTTATACTTATTTGCTGTACTACGTTTACAAATGCAATATTTTACTGGTAGATTGTATATCTTCTACGTATGAAAATTGGTGCTAGGTAGAAAAAAAAATATTGCGGTACGAGATATATTATAAAGAAATGTTAACACCTTTTAAAGTTTTCCATCAAAGTTTGTTCACCGTAATGGTAAACATTAAACTTTTTGAGTAAAAATTGTTCAAGTTACACACAGTTGCTGTAGCTTTCTTTGTGGCAAGAACACGTTTAATAAAACATCGCAATTTTTCAAATACCTCAAAGCATCTCTGTGGCATTGCTGGTGTAAGGGAATAGTTACCTCTATAATCATAATGCGAGGAATTTGTCAAGAATTTATATGAAATAATAAAATATTGCCATCTAAACCGCTTATTTAGCATAAATATGTAATTTCGCTTGGGTACTATGGGCATGACTAACATGCATAAGTATTGGAGTGGATAAAATGGAAGGAAATAATTCCGAATAAAATATTTCTTGAAATATCTTAATTAATTGAATATTTAATTTTAATTTCTCAGTTATTATAAATTAATTTGTAAACTAATTGAGTTGTAGTATTTGAAAGTTAATTTTTTTTCTTATTTTTATTTTTATTTATTTAAGTACATCCTAAGCATACTTGATCATTTCATGTCTCGACAAATTGATAAATTACTAATTTTTCAATTCAGGAAAGTATGTATGTCCTCGGTGTTTACTTTTTGATAGCGCGGAGATGTTGAAACTTTTGGTGATAAAACTACTAATAAATTTTAAGTTTGTAATAAATTGCGGTACACAACTTTTAAACTGAATTTGTGGTATAGCAAACTAAAAGCCACTGCTATATAATAATTGATAAGCATGTTCGAGTTCGATTGTTTTGGTTAATTGATTTTAAGTCTGCATCTGCAATCACTTCCCAGTTTTATATACAGTGCTTTCGTAAAGTAGTGCATAAATTCTTTAAAAATTCAGAAACGAATTCTTAGGAAAAACGCTCGGCCCCATCGATTTTTATTTTTAAATGCGCATTTTTTTAAACAGAAAATATTTATGCAGGGTGAGTCATGTAGAAGATATGACGTCATTAGAATTTTGTTTTAATGGCAACCTCTGTATTTTATTACGGAATTTAAAAGATCACACTTTTCTACATACGGTAAGGTAATTATAGGTATAGATCACATAAGAAAATTTTGAAAAAACCGACCTCAAAATTCCACAATATTAAATTGACTGGTCATGCAAAATTCAAAAGACAACTAAATTAAATGTTTAAACTGAGTACCGTTGGCAACCTAACAGTAGCCAAGAGGACAAATACATTCTCTTTGAGAATTGTCAATAACATCTAGAGATATATGTCGTATGTCTTGACGAATTCTTGCTTTTAAATCTTCGAAACTCACTGGCCGTATATATCCAGAAGTTATTGACAATATTCAAAGAGAATTTATTCGTAATCTTGTCTACTGTCAGGTTGCCAATGGTGCACAATCTGAACATTTAATTTAGTTGTCTTTTGAATTTTGCATTATCAGTAAATTTAATATTGTGGAATTTTGAGGTCGGTTTTTTAAAAATTTTCTTATGTGACCTATACCTATAATTACCTTACCGTATGTAGAAAAGTGTGATCTTTTAAATTCCGTAATAAAATATAGGGGTTGCCATTAAAAAAATATCGATGGCGTCATATCTCCTACATGACTCACCCGGTATAAATATTAATTTTCTGTTTAGAAAAATGCGCATTTAAAAATAAAAATTGACGGGTCCGAGAGTTCTTTTTTATGCACTACTTTACGAAAGCCCTGTATATATTTTTTTATAATAATTATTTGTTTCGGTTCATGGCTCACTTTGTGTGTAAAGAGCAATTTTGATATTTCAATGCAAATGAAAATTCACGAACATTCTGCTTCAAAAATCACATAAAGTACTTACAACAAATTTGTTTACCTGTTAAAAGACAAAGTACAGTAATAAAAAAACAATGAAATGATCTAGTATAGTATATTATCAAATAAATCAGGTATATGTAACCAAAGCTCAAATCGGGCCCGGTTAAAGCTTTTTAAAAAACAGTATATCACGGTATAAATTTATAACTGTATACGAAGGTTATAAAGATAAATTTTCAATTAGCAGTTATGAAAACACATTTGGGTATGTTGGCGGTTTACACTTTTTATGGCGGGTGTATTGTAACTTTCGAAATCTGATCCCCACGATAGCGTAATATCAGCGCTACTTGTAAAACATATTTGGATTAAATTGACAAAGCGAAGTGACTGCACCGGCATCACTTACGGTGGTGGTGGGATCGAAAATTGATTATTGTATTTCACAGTAGTCGTATCCCGACAAAACTTCGGATGAAAGCTTATATGGCCCAGTAGACACCCCGGTGCAATGGTTGCCCATCGCTAAGATAAACTGATCAAAGTGTAAGGAAAGATTTTATAAAAATCTTTACAGCCTGTACTGGGAAATCCCTATCTCTATTAATTGTGCTCAACCAAGCAAAGCGTTCAGGGCGAAAAGTCCTCCATTTTGATTACTCTTGTGTACAGATCTTCTGCTTCATCGTTGATGAGATGCTACTTTTGCCAGTTGCTGCTAACATTTCCACAGTGTTTTGAGATTATAGTCTCAGAAAGGTAAACCTAAATTCTATTTTGCCATACTGGTCGCATTTTTCTTATTTGTCTTTTTGACAGACATCGACAGCATACTTTTCCCCAGTTCTAGTTACTAAATTCAAAATTAGAAGTGAAGATAAATGATACCTTATCTTTTTTGATAATTTCATAGCTTTTTAGTTATAGAAATGATTCATACCAACAAGAATCCTCTTGCCGATTTGTAACAACATGCCACAATCACGAAACTCATTGCAAATGAAACCACTCAATACGTAATTGTAAAAATTAAATTATCTAATTCTAGTTCTATTTTCCTGTTGGGCAGATACAAAAATGACACATGCTGCGTACATGTACAATTAATTTCAAATTTGTTTCTATATGTATGTTATACTGCAGAGAAACAGCCTGTTTATCCTTGATTCATCATACTACCGCATTTAACGATTAGAAAGCAGCAGTCACCACTGCATTGCCAAATATATTCGTGATCCGCTTCTTACGTAAATGTTGGCAGCGTTAGACACTGCAGTTGCATTAAACACAACTGTTTTTCTCAACTGCATTAAGATTTGCCTTTAAAGAAACCAGTTAGGTACTTCATCTTTCTCTAAACAAACCTTTGTTGTATAGGCTGTCGTTTTACGGTTTTACTTTCTTAAAAGTAAAATTGTAGTTCTGTTTTTACTATCTACAACATTTTGCAGTAAAATGTCTTCAAGAAAGTTATAACTTTACAACATTAAATTTTTAAATACCTTTTCATGTAAAGAAAATGAACGGACATAAAGCACGACTGATAAAATACTTAAAAACTTTTACTATACCCTAAAGACATTTCACTAATGTTGTAAACTATATCTAAAAATTTTATGGTTCCCTTACTCGTTCCTAAAACTGATATTAAACACAACCCAGGACGAAATTACGCTTTTCACACTTGGAAACGTGTTCAACCGCAGAGCCCTTTCATTTATTTTTAATTAGTGGTCTGATATCGATTTAAATTTCCAGTTTAAAATTACGTAGTTACATGTAGCGCTAGTCTTCAACGTTATTCCACGCCGCTATCATGAAAGGTTGCTATTAAATTGAATTTAATTAAGTATTGCTGCTAGAACGTTGGTATGCTTTTAAAAAAGAAATTCTCTCTATTTTCTTAGTTTTTTAACAAAAAAAAAGTAATCTTAAAATCTTTCGTGACGACATGAAACCTGAATTGTTTAGAACACTAGCCCAAGAACGCTACACGAAAGTTTTCTTAAACAGAAAAATGTTCCATTTTCGTTTTTTGCAGTTCTCCGAACAAACAGTACATTGAAGAAGTATAAAATATGATTCTGTAAACTTACACGGATTTTCTGCATTAACAGAACGTAAAGCGAAATAACAAGGTAACTAGGAAGGTCGCATGACGGAAGAGGCATTCACGATCTTGTTAAAGTTGGAAAAGTTATTTCAGCCTAGAATGAAATTGAATCCATTCTGCTGATCAGTGTAACCCGTCAAACAACGTATTGAACTTTTAAAAGAAAGCAAAGGCAAATGAAAAGAAAACTTTTATTTTTTTGTAGATGATTGAAACCAAGACGGTTTCAAAACATAAAACTTTATGCCTTTTTTGCAAGCATAAAGTTATTATAAGTAAATGAAATTGTGATTATCAGGAAATTTTGCTTTAGAAAAGAAATTTTACTTTGAATACCCATGTCGGTTTGGTATTGAAGTTGTATTCAAACTAGAATTATATATTTTACCTACCTTTAATACGACATAGAGGGATTCAGAATTTATATGGTATGAACCCTTTAATACTGTTTTCCGATAATAATGTTGGTTTTTCTTTTGAAACTGATCTATTATTGTGATTTATTTCAAATAATAGAGCTAGCAACCATTATTTTAATATTAAAAAAAAATCTTAAATGGAGGTTGTTAACCTTCGTTACCCTTAGCTTTTTACTTACTTCCAGTAGTTCAATTTTGAATGTGTAAAAAGTAAGATCTTCTAGTTTTTTGTTTATAAACTTAAAATTCCCCTTATGCGCAGTACTGTAAGAGTTTACTTTGAATTGGCCAGGAAAAGAGTAGCGACAGGTATTCCATCGACGATAATAAACTAAGAAGAAAGCAAGAAAAAAAAATTCTAAAACCTAGAAATTTAAAACAGTAAAAACGCGCAAAAGCAAACACAAAATTGGAATGGTGAAATGTAAACTAAAGGAAAATATAAAAAATTAAACAAATGAAGTTGTATAAGAGGAAAGGGTAATCAATTCAAACAATATTAATCGTTGAAGGAATTAATTTATAATATGACAAAAGAATGGGTTAAACTGGTCCCCGGTTATTAAAAAGCTGACTAAAATAGGGAATATCAAGATGTTAGCAAAATGAGAATGAAAGCTAGCGACATAAGAAAAAAAACAGTCCTAGAGGACAAAGAACAAACCAAAATACAAACGAGAAGAGTGCCTGAAAAAAGAATAAAGACAGTGCAAAGAACAAAAGATGGGGTAGGTAGTTTAATGCAAAAAAATCAAATAATTACATAAATGGAAAAAGAAAAATGAAAATCGAGTTTACAAAACAAAATGATAATATAGTTGTTAACATAATAGTAGCATATGTTCCATGTGAAAACGAATTGGCAGAAAACGAAAGATAAATTTTGACAACTCGTAGGAAAATGTGAACAGATGTGAAAAACTGTGAGAAACAATCAGAGGCAAGCAGAGTGGGTTCTTGGTTTAATTAAAAACGTTGAGTTTTATCAGCAGCATGTGTTTGCAAAGACACCATATATTTAAAAAGCGTTTTTGACAGGTTTTGGGTCGCGCCGAGAAAATAGCACTTATGTAGGTAGTAGGTTTTATATTTCAAAGTCAATCCAAAAACAGTTCAAGTCATTGTGGGTCAGCTGCCTGAAGCCAGCTTATAAGCAAATTCACCTTTTCACAAAACTGGCGTTGATTATGCTTTCAATGACAGACCACAAAGGACGTGGTGGAAAATTTAATAAACGCTATGCAGAGGTTTTTATATGCTTCACTACAAGACGGTTTACCTAGACCTCGTTTTGCATTTAGCAATAGACACGTAATACGTTATTGGCATTTTGCTAGTACGGGTGTGGTTGTTTTCAACTCTTGCCCTCTTTTCTCAGTAACCGATAACAATTTAAATCCTTTGACTCCGGCTCACTTCCCAATAGCACGATTATTGTTGCTATGCCAGGTTCAAACCTTAAAGGGGGTTTTAGCTGGTCAACCTAACAGATACCAATATGGACAGTAAAGACAACAGTTTCGGAAGTAATGGTAGTGAAGGAAATACCTTTCCAAACTTGAAATTTATAAAACAATGGTCCCTATCAAAGATGGCAACATCTTAATGTTTGAAATTTGGTCAAGTGACCCAATTTCACCAGATGTAGGAATAAAATGTGTCGCACATCCTAGGACGGCAGCTACAAAATAAACAGTCTATACATTAATTGTATTTTATTGTTTGTATTTTTGTGGAATTTTCCGTCACTAGAACAGGATTGTAAACCTCAAACACGGGATAAGTCAGTTAGACTTACAACTTCTGAGCAGAAATATTTTTGTACGAAAAAGCCTTTTAACTAGTATTAAGAAATGATTTGGAACGTTTACTTGTGGAGTGATGGAAAAATCTATCTCGAAATACTGCTAAACATAACTTATTCCACTTCACTGCAATATTCCACAGATCTATTACTGAGACTTTTTAAAGAGTCTATTTTATTTATCATCTAATACTACTGACAATTAGCAGTAAACTACTTCTTTCAATCATGATGCTTTCTCGTGCAATTACTGGTATTTCAGATTATTTTGGGATAAGGATAGTTATGTTCTGAAGCGACCAGCATGTAGTGTAGATCTTCATTTCAAAGATAATCCCAGACATTGCATGTGACGCGTGTACAAAAGCAATGAATAGATTTAGGATATTAATGCATTTGCATATGCAGATAATGAGAAGCAATGTAGCCATAACTTTAAGTGTGAAGTCGCCCTTCTTAAGTTCAATTCTTGGAGTTCTTAATCTTCTTAACTTAAGAAAGAAAGTAGATGTAGGGCAAATTATATTAATTGACAATGAAAGTTTTAGGAAAAGCCAATCATTCAACTATTGCTGTTTTTTTTTAATAACGCGTTAGCTCACGTGTTCAATCAGTTTGCTCCGATGCAGTACCTTGTACGCAGAAAGCCATGATTGGATTGAAAGTATTCTGTCCTAAAATGACACATGTTACGTGTTTAGCGCATGGCTTACATCGAGTAGCTGAATTGATTCGCTTTTTGTATCCCAATGTGAACACCTTACTCTCTTAAGCGAAAAGCTTTTTCCCGGTTAGTCACGTTCAAAAGGATATTGCAGGCACTGATATATCTTTACTTCCTTCGCCTATTGTTACCTGGATTGAGGCTGCAATGTATTACGCAGAAAATTTTAAAATGATTAAAAGAATCTTGAATGAGTATGATCCTACAGAAGCATAAAGCCTACAGAAAGCTCTGGACTCTGTAAATAAAAAAGGAATTTGTAACGGGAAGATGTTCAAAAGTATGCACAAGTCCCGTCCAGACCAATAGAAGATGTTAAATCCCGTAGCTAATGCCGCAGATGGGGTGAATTCTTAAATAAACTTGGCTAATCTCTCACAAAGAGAAGCTCACCGTTCTCCAAAACTCTTATTAAACTAATAGATGGTCGTAAAAGAGGGCGCCAACAGTCGTAGATCGAAGGGTTCTGATGGTCGGTCACGCGACTACTCGTGAATCCGACACCCTGTATATAGGCTTCTTGCGAAACCTCACCCTGTGTGTAACTTACCTCGTGGAAGCTTTATTAAAACTCGCTTTAACGTTTCACAATTGAGACTCAACACAAACAAAAAAAAAATTAAAAAAAAATAACTAAAACCACTTTGAGTCTCAAACTCTTTTTAAGTTTACTTAGTTCATTCGGATCACGGAGCTTTCAAGATGTAAGATACACAGATCGACGCTTTACGGGGCGGGAAGTTTCTGTTCTCGACAGACCCTTTAACGTTGCACTAACGGAACCAAAATTGTTGCGTTTCTACCCTCTACAATTTCTGCTTCCTGGAAAACACCAGCGTAATTATATTTGGGTTATACATTCCCCACGATAACGAGATTTATAAGCCTTGCTGTTGGTAAACAAACCACTTTCTTCCGCGACTATTGCGCGTCTCTGACACGAAGAAATTACGATTTCTCCAGTCCGATCTCTTTTCTAAGAAAATCGCTTCACTTAATTTGGTTTGAATCCAATTAGGGGATGTAGAGGTAAACGTCGAAAATTACCACACGTTGGTTCAAGTCAACAGCTATCAACGTACTCTCTATTCTCACTGCGTCTTTTGTGGCGCAATGTGTACTTACTGGAGTGGGGTTCGAAAGTCAGATGCACACCCTAACAGGTCAAAATATAAATATTCTTATGAGACAATGGAAAATTTCCCTTGTAGATTTACCAGCGTAAACCTGGCTCAATCGAGACGGTGTGACTTTAATTTTTACGACTAAGATTTCCAGGAATTTGATATTGGAAAATAGCAAAAGGCACGTCTAAACGGAGCCCAGAAGTCGAGACCATAAAGTTATCAATTCTTTAAAATAACATTATAACAAACATTCGTTTAATGAAACAATTCAAATATTGCGCGTCAAGAAAACAAATATCTGAACGAAATTGAAAGGCAGGGGCGGATTTAGTGCAAATTTTACATTATTGTTACAAATTTAGTTTTTATTTTGAACAATTTCAAGTGTATTCTTGAAGCAATGTTTCAGCTTGAAAGCAAGGAGCTTTTATTAAGCAAAAGTGTCGATATTGTAGAGGGTGTACATCGTAAATTAAGCAAGCTTAAAAATAAAATGTGTAAAATAGTTGTGCAAAGTTTAAGTAAAAACAATGATTTTAGACAACTCCAAAATATTAAGATTATGGAAGTATTAGAAAATGAAGCTACTATAGATTCTAGTATCGATGACTAAAGTATTACTGACCTAAATAATTTAAAGTTTGCTCCACTTGTTTCGTGCGTGGCCGAAGGGATTTTTTTTCTCAATATAAGGTAGTCTTGTCAGACACGAGAACAAAATCTCTTTTCGAAAATTTATTGCATCATATGACAGTTAAATGTAATTCTTTCTATGTTGTATGTTTTATTATTATCATCCCTAGTTTTTTAGATTTAACTAATGTAAATCAGACATGATTGTTTTGAATTAAATTTTTTTTAAATTGGATATGATATATTTAGTGTTATATTCAAAGTCTAGTGATGAACTTAAAAACATAAATTTCCAAAATCTGCAATTTTACTAGCTGGTAATTCTCGATAGTATCCATACGCATTGGTTAGCATTGCTCTGTTTAAAGAAAAAAAACCTGTATTATTATTATTATTGTAACTCATCTCAATTAAACATACAGTGAGCGTCAAAAGTGCAGAACATATTTATTAAATTTGGAATTCAGAAAGTATTTTGTGCAAAAACCCTTAGACTAGTCAATTTTACTTGATAGAAATACACATTTTTATGCCAAAGTTAATTCTAGAGCGCCATTTGTTTTAGAGCAATGACGCTTTCGTGATTTTTTTGATAATACATTCTTTATATATTTTTAAGATATCAGACAGAGGAATCGTTTTTATTTCAATGATATAAACAATAGCTGTAGCACTTGATGGTCTTAACTTTAAAAATAACGTCACAAAAATAAAAAATGTAAGTAGGTTGCGAGTGACAGTGATCGGGTGATAGGTCGATCTGGGTACTTTAGATTAAATAAATGCATACCCCTTGTTGAATTTCAGTTCTACCCCGTATCCAATAAAGGTTAAAACTTCTATTCGTTGTGTTACTTTAAAGCGCG
>VTPC01090679.1:33961-145237 GCA_011009095.1 Ignelater luminosus
AGACGAGGATGAGCGAAATGAAAAACCCTCTGGTCTGAGAATGGAGAAAAGACAGTAAAGAACGTGTTCCTATTAAAACCGTCAGGGATACAGTTCATCAGGCAATCCTGACTTTCATTTCCTGCCACTGCAAAAAAGGATGCACTAAGGCCTACAGCTGTAGAAAGGCCGGATTCAGGTGCTCTATCATTTGGAAACACTGCTCTGGGCAAACTTGTAAAAACTGTAATAACTGATCAAAATGAAGACGATCCAACTGAGTTGCTAATGGGAAAAAGTTGAAGAAGAACTGGCTGAAGCTTCGAAGCCAGAAACCATAGCTAAACGTAGAAAGTTATAACTTTTCTTATTACTATAGTATCTACATTATCATAGTATCTCCTATTATTATAATTATAAAAATTGGTAATCGGCTCCTACATCTTTCCATCTTAATGTTGTTATTTCAATTGCCCATCAGGTTTCATGATTAATATTTTAATTTATATAAATTCATTTATGTAAAATTAACATTATTAATAATAATAATAATAATAATAATAAATTAAATTGTAATAAAACTGTTATTTAAAAAATCAAAAATCTCAAAAAGTATTAATTTTGAGAAAAATTAGAAATTTTGATGAAGCGTAACTATCTACCTAATCGTTCTACGAAAACATTTTGCATACAAAAATTATAATAACAAATATAACGCTCTACAACTTTTAATCAAAACTTGTTCCTCTTTAATGCTTTGGTAAAAAGATATTATTGAAAAACTAAAAAAACTCCGGAATTTATTTGATGGGTTTTGAGGCCCCACGGCGCCCGCACTTGGGTTTTTCATTAGGGCACCGATATACACAACATATCCAAAAACTAGAACTACATAACCTTTTTCAAGCAAAATATGTCTCTCTGGACTACAACGTTCTGCACTTAAAAATTAGTAATACTAAAGTTGTTTAAATTTAAAAAAAAATAAAATCAAATTTAAAAATAAATTGCTTTTATTTTAGTAAAAACTACAGTAGGTAAATGTCTTACTTTTAAAGATGAGAACCGCCTCAGTTTTTCCCGCATGGTGGCCGCTGCCAACCTTATGTCAATTGGAAAACATGGCTTGTCGCTCTAAAAAGGAGAATAAACGTTAAGCTGGTTCTCTTCTAAAGTAAATTAGTCACGTTCATCCTTTAACTGAATATGTAAGTAGGCAGCAGCCTTTACAAAGCATAGGCATGAATTAATATGAACAGAAAAATATTCCACGTAATTAGGATTCAATTAGAATTTTGCAGTGCTAAAAGGGTTTTAACAAGTCCTTAGAGAAAACTTTAATCGAAGCGGAAATATAAAAAGTATTTAGGGTATTTGTAAAGCAATAATGATCGTCGACAACTACGAATCCGAAAACGTTATTGCTTTACCGACGGCAAAAATACAAATTACGTTTTCTCTACGTTTCTTGATCAAACTAGCAGTTTAAATATCAAATTAGTATATTGACATTTGAAGAGCTTTTTTAGAATATAAATGAATTAAAACTTTGGTCAATATAAATGTTCAATTAAATTTTTATTTAAATTCCTTGAAGACCAAAGAAAAAACCGTGCTAGCAAGAGACCGTGATTTGGCAGTCAAAACTTGTTAATTTAAAATACTTTTACTCAGGAGTAAAAAGTCGTGTTCTGCTTTGGAAATGTAATCCTCTTTTGCTTTTACTTTTAAGAAAGTCAATAACATAAAAAAGACTTGCAATTGTGTATTTATATAAGTCTAATTACCATTTTTAGGTATAGTACGGTTTTATAGAAATTTTCTCTGATTAATTTTAATAATTTTGTAATACGCACATAACCATTTTCAAAGTGCTATAAACTTTCCTCGATTCAAATTAATCCGACATAAATGTCCTGTGACCTTTCCATTTACATTTGTATATGGACACTATGTTGACAGTTAGTAACATGGGTTTGATATCAGGGTGCTCCGTTGATGAGGGCGCTTTTGGATTCTCACGAAAACCTGCGGGCCGCTTTGGAGACTTCAACTGCGACGCCCCATGGGAACTGATCGAATCCGCTGCAAAAAGTATGATGTCTCGACAAAGCGATAATGTCGAATTTGTATTATGGACCGGGTGAGTAGAATGAAATCTTTTTATATCTTTGAAATGGTAATTGCATTCGTTGATTTGAAAGGTATTTAAGTGCAGCCAACCATAATATCTTTCAGAAATTTCAAATGTTATTGAAAAGAAACTTATTTTCCATTCTTGCATTTGAGCAATAAAACGAATTCGATTAATAGTATTTTATATCGCTTTTTAGGTCACTGTGTAATATAAATTAATTTTGTTTACGATAAACAAGTCCATTTCAAGATTTGCTAGATGCTTTGAGTTGTTTACTTGGTGTGACGGAGGTTAATGTTACAGTCGTTGAAAGCTACAGTAAAATCTATTACATTACGGATCTGCAGGAAATGAAATAGTTTTCCGGCCATACATTTACAGAATTCAATTTTCTGGACGTTAACACTTGATGGCTGATTTATTGACTTTTTGTTTTTCTCAAAACAGATTTGTATCGTTCTACAGAGTCAATTTCTGTTTTATTTATTTTTTATATAACTTCAACGGTTAGTATAAAATAAAAAAGATTGTCTAATTTATCTTCCTTTTGTTTATTATACTTATAAAACTTTATTATTAGAAGTTAATATTTTCTTTAACAACTTGCGATTAATTTGAAAATTGCTTATAAACGGGTACGTCAAATTAAACCCTTCAAAACTAGGCTGTACAGTCAGGCAGTAAGCAAACACGTCCTAATAATTTTCCGTAATGAAAGTCTGCAGCTTCATTAAGAAGAATAAGTTTCAATATAAATCATAGCGTTAAGAAATTTTGTATAGCAGTGAAATTTTCCGAACTCCCAAAACCATTTGTTAAATATTACCGAGTACAGCGAGCAGGTCCATATTTTACTGCTTCAATGACGAGGAACCTAAGTGAAGCAACCGCGTTTATGTTCGTTTATACATGTTTCATGAATTCATGGGGTGTTGTAAATACGACGGAAGCTCAGCTACTACGGAGCAATTTATTATCGAGCTTGAACTTTTAAACGAGAGTTTTCTCTTTAAGAGATAGCTTTATAGCCATATACATATATAATGCTTAAAATGTGTTGCGACACCAAACGAATAAATTGCAACGTACTATGCACTATAGAAATTGGTTATGATAAACATTCCTAACAACTTTCCTGGTGTAGCGGCAACCACGCCCTACTGCAGTAGCTGTTGCTATTTCCATATTTATAAAAGGATCTTCTACTAAAAATAAAAAAATAAAGTAAACATTTCTGCATTCATAAGAGTAGGTAATAATAAAAAGTATGCACACCGCGAATATGTACAATAATAATAGGTAATTAATAACGTTTACTCAATCGTCCAATTAAGAAAAAAAGGACAGTGCAAAAAAAGTTAAGCAGTTTATGTCAGTTACAGCGTATTCTATTGTGTCTGCTATTGTCTAAATTTGATGATTTATACCGTAAACTTGAAGGAAGATGTAAGGTGGTAAAACACTCCCTTTAAAAAAATTAATGTTTCTCAATTGAAAAGAAAATAAATTTTTTGAAATCTTTGGATAATGTAGGATCATAAAAGTTCTTTTGCCTTCTTTTCAAAAGATGCACAGTTTTTGAGTAAAATGGTGTTTCTAAGATCCTACAATATCGAAAATAATTTTTGACTGATTTATTACTTGTTTATTACAACGTACAGTCTAAAATGAAATTTTCTACAGCTGAAAAGAAATTGTTCACGTTCGCTTTTTTCTGTAGTTTTTATCTTTACTTCCTTTTTCCAAAGAAACTTGCGACAAGGTGTGTCTCTTTTTCTATGCCAACCAATTTCCTATATTTAATAGAAGGTACATACTGATTGTTACGTCGGTAAAGGGCAGCAAAAGCAATACTCAGACTATATTTTATATTATTCAATAAACAAATCAATCAAAAACACAAAAGTGCTTACACTAACTACAATCATAAAACAACTTTTGAAAAGTTAAGTACTGTAGAACGAACTAGGTCACAGTTTTTGCCAGATGCTTCACGCTAGTTTTTGTTCTCTGTTCTCTTTGTTAACCAAAGCATACCTACGACCTTATCTGACAAAGTTACAAAATTGGCTTAACTTTCTACATGCACTGATAGAGGCTACTTGGTTAATGCCTAGACACACGTAGTCATTTAAGCTAAGAAAATACCAAAATAATTAAAACTTTCTAAAGGATAGTTTTTCCCTTGTAATTTACAAATGGTACCGTGTCACGCACAAAACCCGGGAAAGTCGTCTTATGACCGTGCAGATCTGAATGTTGTACTCGCAACAGTTCGAACGCCGGAGATGGGATGGGTTCACAGATAATTTATCCTAAATAGAATACAACCTAAATAAAAAACCTCAGTGATTCCTTATAGATGTCACAGTCGATATGGGCTCCAGAAGTCAGGTCAAGGTCAACATGTTTGCTGATGTGACTTCTCACCAGGAACACCCTGTATATATCGGAGACGTTATGATAGCAGTGAACATTCTGTACTCATACTCTTTCCAAACTTACCAAGAGAGATTAAACTAACTTAATCTCAATACTTTTGCTTAAACAAAGTTACAGCAATGTACACAACTAATTTGCACTGCAAAACTTACACCAGATAATCAGAATCAGTAATCACCTCAAGCCGTGACGTATAATCTAAAATTTTACTCTTTAAAAAAAAAGACGATTCACACAGCTTACCATACACTAGTACACTTTGCCTGAAGTTACTAACAATAACCAAATAAAATAATAAATTTAGTTTACTCTTATTTATTTAATTGAAACAAAAGTAAGGATGATAAGAAAAACAAAAGCAAATAATGCATATTATAAACAAAACTCTAACCTTGGTCAAACATATTAAAATGTAAATGTAAAAGAGTTTAAATTTTCAACGAGGTCAGTAAAACATTTTGAACCTCCTGAATAATAGTTACGAAACAAAATTACAAAATTTTGCTCTCTAGTGTTGATAGAACTTTAATCTAATAAATAAATATTATTATAAGTCTAAATTCATTAGTCTTGGGCACCTATTTTTACAATAGCTATCTACAAAACTGTTAATCTGACTGATTGACTTAATTACGTAACACGATCAAAGTAGATAATAAATAAATTTAGTAATCTATTAATATCTTATGGTTATAAGTAACAGCTGATTGTACTCCAATTTTGGACAGAAGTCAATACCAAAGCCTGGAGCAGCACCATAGGATTTGTTCTTACTTTACAAAACTCTAGCGGTTTGCGGAATGGTCAATGACCCTTGTTGCGTTTGAAACAACACACTCCAAGAAAAGTACTTTAAACGATGTTTAAGCAATGCTGCATCGGTACGTACTCTAAAACACACAAATTCACATAGGCGTAGCATGTTCAATGCTATTATATTAGCTCTTTTAAACACAACGGTGAATTTATTAACAAATTTCCGAAGGACAAGAAGGTTCGATAATTTCAAAAAAAGAAATCACTAATGATTACTAAGTTCTTTGCATCTTGGTAAGTTTATCTAGTTAAAAAAGATGCTTAATATAGCGAACTAGTTATTTTGGTATCAGCACTAGAGATAAGACATGTCTACTAATTTAATTTTCCATATACTCTCCTTTATGCAATCTACGTAATATAAAAATTATTTGCGTACGTTTTAAACATTATTGTGACTTGTAATAATTAAAAGAATCAGTAAATTTGGGTATACCCTTTCTGATATACATACAAGTTGTAAAACATTTCGAGAATATGTATTAGAAAGAGGAAGCAGACTAGAAACAAGCATAACACTTTAGTAAAGTAGTTGAGCTGGTTGGGTTGTTTTGATTGCTTTTTAGCAGTGTAAAAAAATATAGAAAGACATTGAACTAGCCTTGTAAGGCTAAATAGCAAGCCAACATATTCGACTTAAGGGAACTCTTAGGTCTCAGGTGTCAAGACAACTTTAATATAGATCTGAAAATAGGGGCATCAGTTACCAGCAACAAGTCCGCGACACGGTTAGAATTCCATGATAAAAAGAACCCGTGTTATTCATTTAGTTGAGCGGAATCTTTTCCTTTTAAAAAAAGACCGGTAGAAATAAATATAATAGAAAAATAAAGTAGTGAAAAGCCAACCAACACAAGTTTCTTTATATTTGAATACATAATTGCATTATAGAAAACATCAGCTCAAGTTTTAAATTCCACTTCCTAATTATTAAACCAGAAATTAAAAAGATGGCGTTATCAGAATATTAAATTTGCTGAATACTATTTGACTTACAATTAGTATTGCAAACTTAACTAGGATTTCAGAATTACGTAAGCAAGTAAAATTCTAGAAATTTTGAAACTACAAAAAAAGCTAATTTAAAATAACTAATTTAAACTGATCCAAGTTACTCAAACTTCTAAATAACTAAATAATAAGTACAAAAATGAACTGTTAATTAACAAACCATACAAGTGTATACAAAAAATTCTTGTTGCTCATCACAAAGTTGTTGAAAATAGAATTGCACTCCAAATGTAATTAATTTCCTTAAAAGGGTGTCAGTGTACAAATGCCAATTTATTCTGGGAGGTTCACACACCCCTGGAAAATTCCAACGTTACGCAATCGAATGATTTCCAACCTTGAAATTCTCAAGGATTCCATGATTACACAAATTCCAACAAAATTTTGTCCAAGGTTTTGTATATCTCGGGACGTCGTCGTCCCTGATAAGTTAATGAAAGAATCGACATTAATTTAAGACGATAATAATTCAAAACGAGTATCGTACCCTTTTTTATAGGTGCGGGAAATCACCGGGGAATAATTTCAAATACATACGAGACAAATTAAATAGAAAATGTTTCCCTATAGAAACATTCCATTATTTTTAATGCCATATAATAATTTGACGAGAGATTCCAATTTTACCTTAATTTTTTTTAAATATGCACAAAACAATTATACAATCAAATTAATAATAAATTACAACTGTTTACTCTGAGTTTCTCAGATTAAGTCATGATAATTGATAAACGTCAACTGCATCAAGCGCAATATGTATATATAAGATCGACTATAGATTTAAAATATAATTAATGATTTTTGGCCCTTTTTATACTTTTTTATATCAAGTTATGAGTTTTAGATAATTATGAGATGACAATGGAATATTTACACTGGACAACAAAAGATATCAAAACAAAAACATTTATGAAAATACAGGGTGTTAAAAAACAACGTTTAAATATTTAAGGGGCACATGGTATGACTAAAAACAAGTAAAAAAGTCTTGATAAACATGGGTCCGCAAATCAACCGTTTTCGAGATAAGAGCGATTTTAGTTTTTAAAGTGAAAGAAAGCCACAACTTTCTTTATCAGTTTCGTGCTATACACACGCTGCTTTCGAGATAAAAACGTTGTTTTATTTTGGTTGCTTTAATCAAACAAACCACGACTTTCTCTAAAGTAAAACAAATGTTTCAATAAAATTTATTATTATCAGTTTGCAGTGCTATACTATGCTTTAGGGTGGGCCGAAAAAACAAAATTTTTTTTTCAAGTCGTAATACCGCGGAAAAATTGCGAATTGGAACGACTAAAAAGGGTTAAAAAAGAAATAAAATCGGTTTATATCTTCCGGTCGCGCATGTGCCCTAAAGTTTGCCGAAATTTGTAAAAATTCACATTTTTATGATAATTTTTAACATTTTTAAATTAGCTTCTTCTCGAATGTAATAACTCAAATTCTTATGTATTAGAACCACAGAAAATAATGTTTAAATATTACGTAAATCTGTCAACATCTTTCGGTCGTGCATTGCCTTCAAGGTTAATGAAATTTTGAAAAAGAATTAGAAATAAAAGTACATCATAGTTCAAGGAAAAAATTCCACTACAAGGTCTTTGTTTGGATGGGACGAAAGATGACATGTTAGTAGTAGATCAAGCTCATTTGAAAAGGCTTCGTAGAGTAAAAAAGGAAGAGCATTACTCGCTAATTCAAGAACCTGGTTCAGTCTACATCGGCCATGTTACTCCAACTTCTGGAAGTTCTGAATATATTGTCACATATATTATTTCTTATCTGTCTGGTTGCGGTCGCACTCAGTTAATACAGGTTGGAAAAACGGCCTGATTCGCCGAATCGAAGTACATTTGGGGAAACCGTTATAATGGGCAGTTTGCCTTCTCCATTTTAATGAACTGCCATTCCGGCATGTGTTTCAATACCTAGACGGTAAATCAACGGGTTTGAAATCTTTGAAAGAGCCTATCGGTGAAAAGCTAAGTGGCTGTGATTCGCTTCAAGAGTATTGGCTGTCAGATCCCCACAATAGACAGCAGTAGACTAAGTAAGGATCAGCAATATCTACTCAATATTTTCATGGCAATAAAGCCAGGAAACTGTAAAAAGGATTTGGTTGTGCAAAATCCTGGTCCCTTGTCACACTCGAAGTGGTTGACAACAGCAAATCGAACTTTCAGATTGTACTTAAGTGAAGAAAGTCCCATGCCTGAACTTCAAGAAATAGTTAAATTTATTCTGAAATCATACATGCCAATGTGGTTTAGTTTTAAAACAGGTAAGTACTTTACAGACGGACCAAAACTTGTATACCAAATAAATAAAATCTTCAAGGTACCTGCCTGAAGATTTACGTAATATTGTCGACCCTGTGTTAGAACGAAATGGCTTTTTTTGCTTATCCAGAACATTTAATGTTAGCCATGATACAAGATAATACAAAACACATAAGAGAACTCGGATTTCGACAATTTCTAAAGGCGAAACAGTTAGATCAAAAGAGAATAACTATCAGAACATTCATGCCGCCAAAACTCAATTTCAAGGCTCAACACTACTTGGAAATAACTACCTGGGTGGACTGTGATTTATGTACTCTCCCATTATTAAAAGATATCAGTGACGATGAATTTAAATCACATACTCAAAGTGACTCAGTACCTAATTGGGATATAACATTCAGGACATTCCCAGTTCACACACAGGCAGTTGAACGATCTCCGAAACTCGTGGTAGAAGCCTCAGGAAAAGCGGAGCTGATTCTAGAAATGGTTTTATCAGAACGACTCTGCTGTCAAGGTCAACCATGCCTAACTTTGCCCATAAATCAGATTTCGAAGTACTTTCAGCTAAGAATGAGTAAAAACGGAGATGCTTAATTGTACAACATGAGTTTCTTGGACTTACGACTCTTCACGCAAAAACCTAGTGTTTTCAATAAAAAAATTTGTTTATAAATATTACTAATGGTCTAAAATAATTTGTTTTTAAACATTTAAGCTTGTATTCAGTAAAGAAAACCAAAAAAAGAACATGTAAGTTGTTAGTATTTTGTTTCTTGAACTATGATCTACCTTTATTTTTAATTTTTTTTCAAAAATTCATTAACTTTGAAGGCAATGCGCGACCGGAAGATGTTGACAGATTTAAGTAATATTTAAACATTATTTTCTGTGGCTCTAATACATAAGAATTTGAGCTATTACATTCGGGAAGAAGCTAATTCAAAAATGTTAAAAATTATCGTAAAAATGTAAATTTTTCCAAATTTCCGTAAACTTTAGAGTACATGCGCGACCGGAAGATATAAACCGATTTTATTTCTTTTTTAACTCCTTGTTAGACTTCCCAATTCGCAACTTTTCCGCGGTATTACGACTTGAAAAAAAATTTTTTCGGCCCACCCTCCTATGCATACGCTGTGTTCCAGATAAATGCAATTTAATCAAAAAACCACAACTTTAAGTAAAATCTTTGTTTTCACATGACATTTTATTAGTCATTTCGCAGTCGATTCATAAGGTGTTTTCTGTTAGTGAATTTATTTTTCGATGTTAAGGAGATTCGGTTTCCGATTTGCAATGCCTTATTCAAATCCTGAAATAGCCGATATGGTTTTCGTGTATGGTCGTGACAACGGGAATGCTTTGGAAACACGTCGCCTTTATAGCGAGACTTTTCCCAATCGTCAACTGCTTTTGCATTCGCTTTTGATTTTTGGAAACATTTACCAACAGTTTAAGGTTAGTGTGTACGCCTGAGGTTGAAAAACAAATTTTGGCAGCAGCAGATGGAAACACCGAAAAGAGTGTAAGAAGAATTTTGGCTAAAGCAGGCGTAAGTAGTCCTCTTGGTTTTTAGAACTCTTCACCATCAAGCCCTTACTCGCCATGTCTATCAAGCAAGAATGATATTCTGTCAGTGGTTTTTAAAGAAAACTGCTGAACACCCGAATTCTTCTTCTAACAACCTTTTCACTGATGAAGCCGATTTTACTAAAGTTGGGATTTTCAATTACCACAATAATCATGTTTGGTCGGACGAAAATTCACATGCTGTTTTTGAATCCAGACATCAATAGCGCTTTAGTCTGAATATCTGGCTAGGAATTTTAGGCAATCAGTTGTTAGGACCGGTTGTTTTGCAACAATGTTTAACTTTCTGATAAACTCTTTGCCCGAACTTTTGGAAGTTGTCCCTCTAAATCAGAGATTGGATGTTTGAATTATTTAAGATGGGGCACCGCCGCATTCTGCGGATAGGGCGAGGTTGTCCCATTCCATGACCTACTAGGTTTCTTAATCTAACTTCCTTAGCATTTTGTATTTGGGGTTACTTGAAAAGTGTAATGTACGCAATACCTGTAAATAATCTTGGCGAGTTCCAACAGCAAATTGAACAATGTTGGCAAACAACTCGAGCACAACCGGGCTTTTTAGAAAGAGTGCGGAGTTCCTTCTTGAAAAGATGTAGATCCTGTGTCAAAATGGAAGGAGAACATACCGAACATCTGGGCTAAAACGCTAAAAATTACAAACATTTACAAAAACGAAAATCTCGAAAACGGTTGATTTATGGACCTATGTTCATTAAGACTTTTTTACTTGTTTTTGGTCGTACTATGTGCCCCTTAAGTATTTAAACGTTTTTTAACACCCAGTATATGTATATCGTATATCAAGTAGAATTTATGATTATACTCTCATTCTCAGTATGAAGTAACTTTTTGTACTTTTTATCAAAAATTAAATGATGAAAGTAGAAAACCTTAATACTTGTTATCTTAACAGATGTGATGAAATATAAGTATGTTTTACACTTATTTTAGTTCTTGAGGTATTTCAATACCTGTGTTCCTTAGACATTCATATTTACTTTTAGAGAAAACAATTTTCCTTCTGTTCAATTTAATGCTGATTTTAAAATACGTTTAACTATTTTCAAAATAATGTTTCCTATCAATAAATCTTCTATGTAATATTTTCGTTATTGAAAGTATATTGACAAGTAAATCACTCCATATGCCGGTCCTATCAGCCGTGACAGTAAATCATGTTGGAAACACAACCCATTCTCGGTATTTTTGAAAGCAACGGAATTGCTTTTAGCATTTATTTACAAATATATTCATGTTACATTATCTTAAAGTTAAAAACGTCTGTTCAACAACTGGCTTTATTACACCAATACTTATCTCATCTGTAAATGTATATTTCTTAAACATAAAATCTTATCTTGAATGCGGCGTTGATGATAAATGAGGACCGCAACGAAAAATAATAACTTAATGAGTTAAAAGTAAAGATAATTTCTGATATTAAAATCGTCCTTTTAGAATAAACGTTTGGCGCAATATTTAAAATTATTTCGTAATAATTTGAGATATTTTTGAGTTAACTTTAAGTGGTTATGTATTACATAAATAGATACCAAGAGATGTTAATTTGTTGAAGAAACTTAATCTGAAAAGTAACATTTCAAAACAGTTTCTATAATGAAAGAGCTTTAGTGTTGCAAAGGGAAAATTCTATTTTAAGTCCCGTTGTGCCCACCTCATGGTTGCTACAAATTCTCAAATGTGCTCGTAGTTAGTGTAAACACCAAACACTTGGCCTTTGGGAAATATACTTCAGGGCTTAAGATTTCAAGCTCTAACCCCTAGAAATTTAACAGTTGAGGTTTTAAATCAATACTTGTGTTTTATATAAACAGGATTTTAATAGTTCTAACTAGAACATGTTTCAGCTAATAAAAGCGTAATAGAAAAGTTTTATTGAAGTGATGTGTATCTGATATTAAATTTTTTTCTCTTTCATATGAAATACCCACACGCTCTGCGAAAATTTATTTTCACGTGAGTTTTATTATCCAACATGAAACGGTTCAAAATATTATCTGAACTTTATTATTTAAATAGTTTTCATGATTTAACAAACCAAAAAGTGTAGACGCAAAGTGTGTGAATTGTAAAAACTCGTTAACTCAGTTATATAATTTTAATCATAAAACATGAAGAAGGTATCAACATGTATACAAACACTACTTGGAAACAAAAACTAAGAAGTCTGGATAATTCCACCTTTTTGACACCTATGATCTAAGATTTTGACGGAGCTTGGTATTCTTATTCTCTTTATGGTGTTAAGTGACAATATAAAATATTTTTTTCTAGCTTATCTGATTTTAATTTTACAGCCTTTCAAAATTTAAGTAAATTCTGGTTGACATGAAACATTGAACACAAGGTCTTGTTGAAAAAAATCCCAGTTTCGAAATTTTTTACATTTGTTAAAAGACGTATAAGGATTGTAGAGAAATAAAATAATAATCTTTTAACATAATTCACTAGCAATCGAATTGTCAATGTGAGAAAAAGATACAGGGACATCATCAATAGGAGGAAGCCACGTGACCACAAAATTTACTGTTGGTTAGGCAACACATCTTGCACTGTTGGCAACTCTGTTGTAATAAAGAATTATGTAATTTTCCAGTGGCGTAGTATTGGATATATGATGAAACTACTCAGAAACTTAAATATTTAAAGATAATTATATATAAAATTGGAAAATTAAAAAATGACAATATATTGAAGATATTTTTAAAAACAAAGAATTAGATAAGGCCCAAACAATGCTGATGTAGCTGTTCAACAAGAGCTTTTTAGTTATATTTTCAATTTTATTAAATTTAACTGTCCACTATCAAGGATTTTTCATAAAAAGATAATTATGCAGGTAGGGTAAACGCACCAATTCCTGGTCATTTAAAGAATATTTAAAGTTCAAACTCATTTAAATTTAAAACTAAATATTTAATAATGAATTTTTTTGTATAGTTATGCATGCATAAATGATATACATACTCAATCATTAAGAGTCATTAAATGTTTAATTTTATATTTATAAAAACAATTTATCAAAATCGGCACTTTGGCAGCCGTCTTAACACAATCGTGTTCTGGAAATAATTAAAGATTAATAATTGACGTGTAATTTCTATTTTCTGAAATTAATGTAACATAATACTTAGAACTAGGTATGCTAGATAACAGAACTAAAAATCGCAATTATTTCAGCTGCCATAATTTATTTATAAAAAAATAATTCATTAGGTAGCAGGTTACTAGAATTTAATTAAAAATAATGGCTTACATTTATCCTAAATTTTACAATTTCATTTAGTTATTTTACATTTTATTGCAATTTATGTACAAATTACATAAATGGTTCGATATGGCCTCTTGGATTTCATCATTTAATAGTTGTTCGATAAAAGGTGTTAAAATATTATCTCGGTATCTTTCTCCACTGATTGTGTCATTAAAAAACAGTGGACCATAGATCCTGCGTCTTGACATCGCAACCCATACACCAACCTTCTGGGGATGCAAACTTGTTTCTTCATAATTGTGGGGATTCTCTGTGGCCCACGTTCTGTAATTTTGGTTGTTCACATAGCCCGACAAATGCAACCATGCTTCATCTGACATAAATGTAATATTTAATATGTCATTGTTGTTCAAGTGTTGCATAAACCACTGACAGTATTGAACTCGTAATTGATGATCATGCGGAAACAGTTCTTGTATTACAGACACTTTATAGGGATGCATTCGTAACTTCTTTTTTAATGCAACTTGGTAACTTCCATATGAAAGTCCTGAGGAAAAAGTTGTTGGTTAGATTATGGTTTAAAATAGTTTAAATTGTTTAATGAATGTAAATAATTTAGAAATAAATAGCAGTGCCAGTTTTTTATTTAAGTTTGCTAATAAAACAATTGAATTACTACAAGTGATAAATTCAAAATAATAATTTAAAACACGAATGAAGCAAAACATATTATTTGTTTAGTGCAAATAGATTCCTACCTGTTTCAGTGGCTAAGCCTGTAATGGATTTATGGGGACTACGATTCATTCGCATTTGCATGTCCTCGAGAACTTCATCAGTTAATACGGTTAGTCTACCAGATGATTTGCCTTTGCAGCTGCAATGTTTTTCTTCAAACCGCTTAAGTATATCATGCCTACGACGTGCAAATGCATCGTAGTGGACTTGCACTTCAGGAAAAGCTTGTTCAAATTGTTGGATACAAAATTGTAATGAATAGGTCCATGAACCATCTGCATTCTGTGTTCCACTTCGATAGTGAGCTATTAAAATAAATTTATCTTGTTCGCTTGTAAAAGGCATCGCAAAAACGTAACCTTCCAGACTGAAATAATTATGCAGTTTTAAAATTTATTATCACACTTTGAATGCGTTAAATCTAACTTACCTCGATTAACTCACAAGAAACAGATTTAGTCTTGAAAAAGACTGATTTTTAAATAGAACAAAATAAACTGTAGAAAACGCAAAACAGAGACCAAGAAACCACGGAACGTACGCACGCCGATGTAATTTTAGGTTAGAAATGTACTTGAAAGGTAAAATTTCGCGCCACTTTTAAATTAGTGGTCACGTGGCTTCCTCCTATTGATGATGTCCCTGTATTACCTTAACAATTTTTCCAAATACCTTTTCAAATTCGGCAAACACAGGCAGGCTGCAAAAATTAGTCAAACAGTATGTCGTAACTAGTAATAAGTAATTAAAAAAAGCTTACTTTACTTACAACATTTGGTTTTACTATAAATTGTATGTTATGCGTTATCCTGTTCAGGACTTGCCTATTAGTGATATTTCTTAATTTCTTCCCTATTGATATCCAATTTAATTATTATTATAAATAAACACAAATGCGTAAATATTTCAAAGCCCATACGTGATTAAATTTAGTGGTGGAAGTATTCATGTTGTTACGTTTGTATGCTTGTTTGTAAAATACCGAAAGATAAATAAAGCTCATTACTGTATCACAAGGGGCTGTAATGTTACAACGAATGAATGTGTGAATGAATTGTTAAATTATTGTTCCTTGGGTATGCATTGTAAAAGGTAACATGAATTCTACAATTTCATAAACTCTAATTAAAATCTACTGCGTATATTATCAAGAGTATAATATCTTGGTGAGTAATATTTGTTAACTGCAACTGCAATGCGTATATTGAAAGATGTATTATCACTTCAGTGAAGAGTACCATTTTAGATACTACTAATGTAACAGTAGTAAGATTCTGAGATATAAATTTAAGCACAAATACATTTTCTGTATGTACAGAAATAAAATAAGGATATGTAAAAGATAAATCAATACTTAAACGTTCCCCAAGCATTTTCATCTCATAACAAAAACATAGTTATTTTAAATTACCCTTACGATACACAAAAGATTCTAAAAGAATGCTCTAGTAAATAAATACGAAGAACGTCTATAAAGAATGGAAGATGGCACGTGGTTTTCTTTATAGCGGTATTGATACTTCAAGTTATTAATAACAAAAACACGACTTACTTTGAACATCATGAGATATACGTCAGGAGAAAAATAAACGGTTGTTTCAGTTGCATTTGCATTTTAGCAATTAATCCGATGGATATAATAACATAATTCTCTTAGAAGGGAAAAATTAAACATAAATCTTCTATATTACTATATTAAATCGTACAAAATTCCAGAAAAAGTATTGTTATAGTAAAATTAATAAAAATAATAAAAAAGATTGTCATAGTTTACTTGAATATTTTCGCAGAACCATCAACAATTACGAGAGTTAATAGTCCAAATTTCTATACAAACCAATAATAAATATAACTAAGCTATAATAGGTCTCGTGCAAGTGCACTGGTGTCGCCTGGTAATGAGTTTGTACATATTTCGTATACTGAACTGACTGATTTGTAATAGTTTGCAAACGTCAATGTACGTAATACTTGCCAACACAGAAGTATTGAAAACAGGTTTCCAAAAAACTCACTTTGAAAGCTTGGATCGTATGAGAAGAGAGAAAATTAGTGGAGTAGCTCCATTAAGAAGAAGCACAAAGTGCTTTTTTAGCCTCAATTTCAGAAAAAGTAGCTTAATTTTTGAAAACATAAATTTTATTTTAGAAATGGTAATTTTGATCTGGAAAAAAGATAAAGAAAATTCTAACCTTACTCATGTCTTCTGAAATTTAAATTAATTTCTCAAAATTAAGATTACATTTTCCGAAATTAACAAAGTTTTTTGAAATTTTGAGTGCACTGGTAGTGTGATTACTTATTAGGCTAACATCTCATTGCATGCCGCCTTATAACATTGCGTCGAACAAATTGTTAGGAGCTATTTTTGTCATGAGATTTATATCCTCTAAGGTAATGCACACTACAAATCTTTGAATTCTGTTTTGACCTCCAAAAGAACTATACGGATTAAAAAGATCAATAGAATATTGTCCAGAAGATCTACAAGTGTGTGGAAGCCTTTTGACTGGTTCTCAAGTTTTTTTGATAGTATGAAGCTTACGCTTAGTAACGTTAATTTGCCAAATTTCTCAGTATTTAAAGTGTGAATTGAATAAATGTGCAGGTTTTGTATGCACCAATGACAGATTATTTTACTTACTCATCTTTATCAAAATCTAGATGTTAATACAATACTCTATATTGTGGATAGCCACCCTATGGCGGTTTTATTTTCGGTCTACCTTCAATTAACTAATCTACATGTTTGTTTTGTTCGTAAAGGTAAACGACAGAAATTCACAAACAGCAGAACAGAATTAACCTGAAATTTGAAAACTGAAATTTAGTGTGTACTGCCAACATTTTCATTTGTAAGTCGAAAGTTTCCAAACTGATTTTTTACGTTTATGGACAATTAAGAAATTGCGCCTGCTATGTGGATTATGCAAAAGAAAGTATAAAAGAGAATTTAAAATAATCTGTTATTTAAAAAAAATACTGTATCTGATACGAAAGCTAAAACATCAAATATGAAAAAAGCTGTGAAATAACCTCGCGTGCATCGATAAACATTTGTTTAGAACTTTACCGTAACATCAACACCAAATTCGTATGGTATATTTCATATGGATATGTATATATTTGCAAATTCCTGCAAATCTGTGATTTCCGACATATAACAGAGATTAAACGATTTCCAAACAGAAAGCACTGCTCGTATTTTTGTCGGTTTGGGATTTCAAAACAAATCAATCCGTGAATAAAACATATTTACAATGCGCATTTGTGCTGTTGTGTGTTCAAATGCCGAGATATTGCCAATACATTTTTAAAATACGAAAACTGAGCGGTGCCATACACAAACTCGATCTGCAGTATGATGCTTGACAATCAAAAATTTATATTAAGGAAAATGCTATTCTGTTTGAATTGTTCGCATAAACTTGCTACACGAAACGCGTATACACAGGAAACGTATCGTGCATTTTATGTTTAGATATGGTAATATTTATACTCACGGTAATATAAAACGTATACTGGGTTCCTTGCTGTGGCTGGTCTCTTCTGCTTTTTCCTATGTTTATATCGTTTTATAGTTGCGTTAGCTTGTCCAAATAAATCAGTGTAAGTTGCTGGCAAAACCAAAGCCTTTACATAAACAAAAAAAATAATTATATTTTTTAAAGGCAGAATGTACCTACAGTAAAATAATTAAAAAGAAACTTCTTTGATATATGAGCTAACATAAAGACAAACTTCATCCTAGGGTAATTCTTTTTTGAAGGTCAAAAAGTTCAAAGCAACCATCCAACATCCTGCTTTTATCGAAGGTGGATCAATAAATGTTTGCTTTCTTGTCGCTTGCTTTACGGATTAAAAAGGGAAAAGTGAAAAATTCCATACCCCGTAATATTTTATATAGTACAGCAGATGCTATAACAATTTTAACTCAATTATAAATCGCACCAGGAACTTTATAAAATATTTATCAAATTAAGGCATTTAGAAAAGTAGCTATTAATTAAAGTCCTCTCGTTGTCAAAGTGTAATAGGTCTTCAAATATTAATCACTACTTGAGGCGTGGAAGGATTTCCTAATTTTGGCTTAATTTAATTAAAGGCTAATATAGTAAAGAGGTATTCTACGTAATCATCTTGGAAGTTTAATCAATTTTGCATAGTATTAAGATGTTTACAATTATTTAAAATTTAATTTCCCTTATACTGTACAATAGAATGAAGATACACAAATAAGCGTAACTGTATGTATATATAATTGAATTTAAAACTCTTTCGAAATACCTCGAGATTTTTACATTTTTATGTAACACAACAACGAACAACTTAAAAAGTTTAGAAAAATCTCGCGGCTCAGAACACGATTTTTTTTCAAACCACGAAGACGTTTTAAGCGGAAAGTTGAGCGGCTCACTTATTAAATGCGCCAAATTTTAATCAAAGTAATGGGCTCGTAATTTATTTAAATGTAAGCGTTTGGAGAATGTTAAGTAACCTCCTCTGCCGAAAAAAAGTTTATTTATAATTTTAATTGCGACTAGTAGCACCTCCGTTATTTTTTTGTCGAAATCCACTTTCATTAAGATGTGAAAATATTAACCTAATTTCTTTTCTAATACTTGAAATTAGACACCGACGTTGTTTTGTAAGGAACAAACCATAATATACATTTTCATGAATACCTTTTACATACATACATTTTAAACAAATTGAAAAACGTTTTATTACCCTGTATAAATTCAATCACATTAAAAGAAATTAGGGATTGTGTGCTTGCCTTGGATAAAAAAAAAGAACTAGGTTTAATATTCTGCGTGTAAAAGCAATCTGAATCTTGAGTAGCAAAACATGAATATTTGATAGCAAAAAAAACAAGCTTTTAACTGTACAAACTATATATTATATACATTTGTGATAAAGAAGTGGCAAACACCAAAGAAGTCGTTGTTACATAATGGCATACCCACAATGACCGATCAGTTAGCCAATGCTCATATTTATCTGAAATTCCAATTTTCACCTTTTTGAAAAAGTTGATACATATAATTGATTTAAACGACCTCGGCCAACATCGACAGTGTACTTTTGAGAAGCACATAAAGCGGTTTACCTATTTGAAAACTGGCTTGTGCAGATCATAAGGCATCAATTTCTCAACTCCTCATAGATCATAACCAAAATTCGATCAAACAACTGATTTGCACTGCAAAAGTACAAAGAAAGTATTTACCATTTAAAAGGGCTTTCAATTAGAGTACTAATCAAAAAAAGTAATTGATCTTCTAAATCACTTCGGCGCTCTTTTGCTATAGAATTTTTGTACCTATATAATGTGCCCAAAAATGTGTATCTAAGATAAAAAATAATTTGCTTTAGCTACTGGCTTAGCTCAGCATTAACTGCTTCTAAGTCTAGATTTTGAAATTCGTCACAAACTTATGTGTGGAAACTTCTGTTCGGCTGCGCTCGCCTTATCGAGCGTCATGCTCGAACGTTGGTGGGGTAGCAACCCTTGAGGACAGGCGACAGGAGAACACTCTCGATACAGAACACCACGAGACACAGTCGCGGGCCAGAACACGAGGCCAGATCATTATCAATAAACAATCATTAAAGCTTACAGTGAGTTTTATTATCAGCTTGAGTTAAAAGCAACTCAAGACACAACTTCCTTTCAGAAAATTTTAAGAAAGGGTATAGATTATGACTTCCAACTTCTTCCTTCTAACTGTCGGTTTATATTCTACGAGGTCTTTGGATGATATGTTGTTAATGGTGAGCTTTCTAGAACTAATGAAATTGAATTGGTACTGTGTTTTCAGGCACTAGACATAAAAAGAACTAAAGGAAATGTGTTCAGTTCTTTTGTTTTCTTTGGTTATTGTTTTGCTCCATACATTTCAATTTAATCATTAAAACTTATCTTTTAGGCTAAATTGCTATACTTAAAATTTTGACGCTTGGTTAGTTCTCGGTACAATTCAAGTAAAATCAACAAAAACCACGATCTAAGCTTTTGAATTTCTAAAGAATTGTGCAGCTTTTAAAATTTCCTAATCTATATTTTAAATCTATTTAGATCTGTATTTACATATACAGACCGTCTAAACGCATCTAATTTTGTTTTGTCTAAAATGTGAACAACATTAAGACACCAAACGACAACTGATATCAAAAACAAAGCATGAGATTAGAAGCTTAGCGGGTCTTTTTTAAACAGTAAGTATCAAGAATTTTTGGTTAATCGGCGATTGTATTTGGACCTACGTTGGAAGTACGCGGACAAATTTTTGTGTACCACAGACTGCGTTAGAATTTTCTAGTTTGGAAAACTAATAAATTTTGTGTTATCTGTCGCATTTAAAAGGTGAACTGAACAACTGAACTGACTACACTTGAGTTTAGCTTACTGCAGTGCTGTCCTAAGAACTTGATGGATCTAGTATGCAACATCAAGTTAAGCAAGGTCAAATTTACTGACAACAACTAAACAGCTTGAATTTGTAAATCCTAGCAAAGGTATTTGGTGAAATTTGTTGCATTTTGAAACTACACTTTTTAAGTACATAGTCAAAATTTTAGAATCAGTTATCATCTCTAAAACTTGACACTCACTTGTCATTTAGTTACTAATTAGTTTAAGATAATAGACAGGAATTTGAAAAAGTTAAAATTCATAAACTTTTATAATATACTTTTATTAATAACAATTATAGGATATTACCCTATGACTTTATTTTCGTGTACTATTTTCTTGTTTGGTTGTAGTCTAGCATATCTATAGTAGTGACTCAATCCTTTAGTATGTACTATTGTTTAAAATTTAATATTTTATATTGTTTTGCGATAGAAAATTCTGGAATGCTCTGATACAAATTCCCTTTTAAAATCAGTTATTACCTTTTTGCAAAATTCACTTATGTTTTGGTCAATGAACTTTAGTTAAGCAGACTAAATTAATCACCTTTGGAAGGGGGTTGGATAATTTTATTATATTGCTATATTACGCCTTATTTTATTAGTTTATATTATCTAACTATCCGTTTTGGTTAATGTACTACTTGACTAAAATACTTATTCTGCTGTTTCATTGCATTTCTTTGTTTTTTAATGTGTTAAAATAAGTTCAAAAAGGTACCCTACATACACTATATTTCACTTGTTAGAATTAAGTTACCAGCGGTAGTAGTTACAGTAAGTCTCGTTGTGACATTTGTTGTAAGATTACTTAGAGACTGGCTCACTAAAGCGGATGATGTTGGCATACAGGTGAACTTTCTAAAATCAAGTGGTAAGATTCACTATCCTCTTCGGGATAGCTATGGTATGTAAGCTTCTACAATGGATTTTGATTTGAAGAGATCTTTTGGCACTTTTGGTGTTTTATGAATAGCTCGAAATTGCATAAAAAGGTTTTGACCAAAATGAATTTAGAGTAATTTGGCATTTTATATCTGATCAAAGATTAGACAATTTTAAACAGTTGCTAATTATTAAATTATCAATCATATACCTAATTTTTGTGGTAGTTAAATTTAAGAATTAATTGCGTTTATAGTAAAAATATAAAATGCAGTTTTCACATACCATGATGATCCTCGGCAATTCGCATGTATGCAACCCATTAAATACCTCAAGACCACGTCGAAAAATTCTAAACGAAAAGGAAATAATGCTCAATTTAGCCTGCTCTACTTTAAATTAATAGTCATATCATTCATATGTCATTACATTGATCTATGCATTTGTTGTCATGCACGGCTAAGATCTGTTTTCCAATAACTGTGCAAGAATTGATTTAATTTTAACTTATGGGGAATGTCGTAAGAACACCTATGCCTCCTTATAGATACAACTACACCCTTGTAGAAGGCTGATATCATTTCTAAAAGACTGTAGATAGATTAGAAAATTAAGTAAATCTTAAGAAGCTCAGGCTGAGAGTAGCAACAGATGAAGAAAATAAATTTGCTGTTCTCCAGTTTCTTAATGAAGATTCACATGTAAACCAAAATAAAATTGAAAGAAAACTTACCATTAGTGAATTTTCAGTACCCAGAATTGTTAAGAAAAATAAATCGATAGAATTAATAAAGAATTGTAAAGGATAGGATCACTATGCTAAGTAGAGTAAGAAAAAGTGAGAAAAAATAAAATTTTGCGAAAGAAGCGGCGATCAACATTTTCAGCAATTATTCACTTAATATAGTTCTTCTTCAATTCTTTTGTACATAAACTGGTGCTTGTTTTACCATTTATCTTTTAATTTTACAAGTATTACGTTATTGAATAATAAAAGTCGTCATCATGACTTTAACATTTTCTTAAATCATCTAAAGCCGTTGGTATTTTAAAAATAAATTAAAGACACGATAAACTGCAGCCAAAAGACGCATGCAAAAATACAGAATGGTAGTAGAACCTGACCTTTATAATATAGGGCATGCGCAATAAAGATAAGCTTCCTAAGAAGAATCTTCAAGATAAACAGCAAAAGATAAAACACCAGAAAAAGATCTGCGAGTCAGAACACTGAAGCTGTCCAAAAATATAAAAGTACATTCAAATTACTAACAGAAAAAAATCCTTTAATAATTCTATTCAAGATTTCCAGGAAAATGTTAATGAACTGATGCTAGATGCTAATTGCACACGTCAGTCGTGCAGTACCAAACACCAATCTTGATCACTAGTTAAACTTAACAAATTTATGCCTCTTTACCTTGGTACTCCTCTTTACTATGCTGATCAATCATTCGATAGTTTTATCTTTCTAACTGGTGTAACACGATCGATGTCAAATGGAGGAAATCCAACCCCTAATAAAAACGTAAAAGTCAAAATAGACCTTTTTGGTACCCTGATTGAAGGCCAATACTCACAAAATGAAATCAAGTGACGAAATAGAAGCTTCCATAAATCAGTAAAACAGTTTAACTACATTTGCATACCAGAAGAAAGGCACAAGGCGGCTTTTCCACCGCTAAGAACAGATTTTCTAACGTGGGGTTTCTAACCAGACAAGATCGCGTAGGATTTTCATTACGTGAAACACAACACGCAAAGAAATCGAAGACTCAGTTGAAATTACTCTAGGCATTTAGGAACAGCAAAATCATAGTAGGAAGTTTTTCTTCTACTTTTGCTATAAACGATGGTAATCTAATTTTCCTTGTTTATGATAACTTAGATTTTGATTCGGTATTTAACACATGGGCTGAAAAGTCCCAGGCCGATAAAACGACCCTTCAAACTGCAAGATGCTTTGAGGAAAACCAGTAATATTTCTGTATTTCCTTTTCAGTATTTGCTCATATTTAACTACAACTTGATTTTTGTTTCATTAACAAATGGTTTTTAAAATTTTTGTATGTACTTTTCGTTATAAAGAGAAATTTATTCAATTTTAAGTAAATTGTTTGATAAATAATTATGTAGTGCAAGGAAGTTAAAAATGATTGCAGCAATAATTGTTTTTGATCCATTGTTTTGAAAATAACAAAAGTAGCGTCACTCTTAGCACAATAACTCACAAAATAATGAATAGAATATCATGAAATTTTAACAGCTGTCTTTTGAAGGTTAGTACTAACTGAAAAAGCGGTGAATGCAATAGAACTAGCGCCATTTATTTGTTGGGCCTGGGACTTTTCAGCCCATGTGTTAAATAATTGCAATAGTGGTGATATATATAATGCACAATAATGTCATTCATCATTATTTTCGATATTAGCTTCATAATAGATAAAATCATCAAATGGCTTTGTACTAATTATACGAGATTTAAATTATTTGGACTGATTTTCCCTTAAAGCCAAACATATTTTGTTAATATTAATTAAAGGCAAATTTAATTTCTAGAAATCAATACAATTAATGATAAATACGTTAACTGTAGCTGTAACTATTGAAAAAGCAAATATTATTTTTGAGGACATCTCCACATACATGCTAAATATGGCGAAATTAACATTTTCTCATGCTGCATAACCTAATTCACTTAGTTCAAGGAATTTCATTAGAATCGCAAAACTAGACTTTCCTTTTAAATATGTATTAATTTAAATAGATGTTGGGGTCGTATTTGTACACAGCCTGAAAACAGTAATCACTACAAGCATGCGAATAGTTTCAGCATTTACTACGCTTCACAGTGTTGTTGAATTGCCATGTATGTACTGACCAATTATGCGGAACAAACCTAATTTAACCCCTACATACGGTGACCAAGCCTTGTTAAACTGGCTGGGATTACCTCAGTTAGAATTAAACTGATACTATACTAGCTTTAGTGGGGTTCGCATGGAATCCTTTATAGTTCCGTACAGAAGGACTCAAAAAGTCGTTAAACAAAAATGAAGGTATTTAATTGTGAATTGACAGCATAGTTGTTAACCGAAACAGAATTAATTCTCTTACATTCTGACTTTAATTAAAGTTTGCGTTTAGATTTAGTTGAGCGAAGAGAAGATTATCTGCATTATTATTTTTTTTGTGTACTTATAATAATAATCGACAATAAAAAAGTTTCTCATGGCACTGTAGTATATGAAAAATTAAACACATTCTTATACAAACCTCAATAGACGGAATGCAATAAAATAACTAAAATAATTTTTTTTTATCTTTAACTTACAACCAAATACCATTGGTGATAATGTACACGGTTGAAAAAACATCCAACTGATCTTGAAACATAAAGAAATAAAACGCAGAAATATAAAAATAACAAAATCTAATGCAGGTTTTTGGGTAAACAAACTTCTTAAACGTAGTATTAGCTCGAATAAATAAAAAAGCTGAACCGTAGAAAGACCAAACAAAACTCAACCCTGTTTACAGTCATCAATTCTTTTTATATTTTTATAGTTGAGCGATGTTCTTTCTGCATTAAAATGGGGCGCGTTTTATATTACATCCCAAATAAATTTTTCGGCTTTTTCAGTGGAATCTATAAAAGAACATAAAAAAATTTCGCCAGATTATTAAGCAACTTCAAAACTCTGGAGGGAAATGCTATTACCGGTTTCATAAAAAAATTAACTGATTAATCTTTATATTGCTGGAATAAATTTTTTCGCATTTTTTTTATTCTTGGTTTGGCTTTTTTATTTGATAAAACTGGAATGAGAGTAATAAACAGTATGATTTAATTTATAAGAGTGACTTAGTAATAGATGAATCTATGTAAATTAGGAATTGTATAAAAAGCAAAAATATGATATCGCCAGCTGTATAGTTTGAATAATTATTTTGTCCTTAATCTTGCCTGATTTTACAAACTTTCCAAAGACAAATGAAATCTAGTTCCCCTCGTGAATTAATACACTAATCATGTTGTTGTGCTGATGTTACTGTTCAATATTAATAAGCCTATCTATTAAATTCCGAATTAGTAGTAGATACTATAAATCTTTCTGCTATAAATACATAATGAAGTTTTTAGATAGTTAACAAAATTTTCATGGGCATTATTGGTGAATATTTACTGTGAAGATAATGCTGACGATTTCGTCAATACCAGAACCTTATATTTCTTCTTACGTAATTTTCAACAAACTCTCTGTGTGCTTACGGTTAAATTTATGTAACTTATTTTTGCAAATTCTAAATTGCATTGTGGTACATCTGCATTCATTTTTGCAACTTCCATGTCAGCATCGTTGTGAGGTTATCGTGATGGTCATCTCAAGTCGGCAAGCGAATATCAATAGCAGAAACTGTAAATTATTATGCATTTGATCGATCAACTTTCGCTGCTTATTGAATTTTAGGTAAATTACAATTGAAATGTTTATTGATTACATAAATATTTCACTATATATATTATGAGTGCATTGTTAACCTCGCTTTAGATGTAGTGATTGATCATGGGTGACGTATTAATAGGACAATTCACTCACCATAGTAGAGTTATGGGATAAATACTTTTTAAATAAAATAAATGTAAATGTTAAATATTCTGATACCTTCTTCAAAAAATGGATTTTAATGCAGATTTTTTCCTACTATATGTTGTACGATGACTGATCGTTGCCCTTATAAAAATCATTGAAATATAAGGACATTGAACCGGTACTAGCTTATAGAAAAATATTAGCAAATTATTAACGATTCTTTGTCATACTGGTATAAATTCTAACCTGTAAGCGAACTGTTTAGAGCGTATTTATTACATCGTAAAATAACTCGCATTCTTCAATTTTGTAGTCCTTGCAGTCTTTGTCAGATACAGGATAGAGCTGCAGTGATGTAAAATGCGGCTGGATTATCGTCTTGCAAATAAGACGTGCACTCTAAAAAGATAACGTTTTCTTAAATGCCTCAAAAATCCGATTTTCTTTGCAATATTTCTAATTGCGCATTCAACATGTTTAGTAAATCTTAACTGATTATCAGCTGTCACTCCCAAATATTTAAATAAATTCTTTTAGAAGTTCGTTTTTTTTGTTTTCAGTTCTGATTTCATTATTTATATTTTTAATATTTTGAAAGAAATTTCTAGTAGCAATAATCATACATTTAGTTTTATCATTATTTAATTTTAATTAATGTATAACTAACCATCTAGATACAAGCTCAAAATCGTTATCAATAATTTTGATAATTTCTTGTCCATTATTTCTAGAAATTATTATTAATGTATCATCAGCAAACAAAGTAACATACAATAAACTTATAACTTTAGAAAGATGATTCATACAGATTATAAATAACAAAGGCCCAAGTACCGTACTTTGCGGCAGTCCTGTTTACATTTACTAAAATCGAAAGTTTCAGAATTGTATTTAGTAAAGAGTAAATTGTTAGTTAAATAATTTTCGAATCAGTGCAGTACCAATTCTCTAATTCAGTAATTTCTCTTTCTACTGTCTCAAAGACTCGACGCAAATCAACAAAAATTGCAATGATCATATTTTTAACGTCTGACTGTATTTTCCATTCCGTTATAACATGTATCGTCGTTTTACATAAATGTCTTGATCTAAAATAGTACAGTAAAATTAGGGGTTTTCCCAGAAAAGTTCACAAAAGTAACATGATTATCTCCCTCTTTTTGGTGAGCCCGAGTACATAGAGAGCAGAATCTGTCAATTTTCTGACTTTTTTTGTAAATATCTGGGAAAATATCGATCATAGCAAACATACATTCTATACAAAATTAAAGTACACAAAATTTTCTACAAAATCGATTCATGTTTTCCTAGCGATGATTGTTTTTGAGATACTTGAGTTTGAGGTGTTTTGGGAATTGATGCAAGAGACCGTCCTAGTACACTTACTGCCCTTTAAACGTGATTTATGTAGCGCAGCCGTGACCCTGGAACCTGTTCTTGAATAATATTGTATTATCTGGGTATTCAGAATTTTAAATATGGCTCGGATTATAGAGAGGGGAGGGTACTTTTGGGTCCTTTTTTAGTTTACAGCGGTTTTCTAGAAAGGTAAGGAAAGCATGTGCAATGTTAGTAGATAAAAAAATTTAACTAGATGATTATTTTGATGAAACAAGATAGTAACATTCTAATTTGTTAATTGTATCTAAAGAAGAGAAGCAGAAAAATATTTCTCAAAGCTTGAAACCATTTAATGGTGAATACCAAGAATAAAATTTATACAGAATTATTGTATTATGTATGTAAAAAAACAGAAGGTGAATATTTTTTTTATATTGCTCCTTATTCTTCCTTCAAGATGATTTCATCAACAGCAGGATCCAGGCCGTTCAAGCACTCGCCGTGATAGTTGTGGTACACAGTGGAGCAATTCAGGCCAATTTTCTTGTATCCACACTTACTCCCACAACTGGCGCATCTACAGAAGATGAAGTTGAGAACATCTCCAAAAGCAACAGAATCTATAGTCGTAGTAGGCACTAGGTTCCGATTAGACTTTGTTCCCAACCTCATTGTTCAGCAGGAAACTTATTTCTTATCCAGAGCTATATTTGGTGGTAAACTCAATATGAATGCTACATAGCTACCCGTTTGGTGGCAGGTAGAGAAGGTAGACTTAGTTTGATGTTCGAGTCAGACTTAGTAAAGACATGGTACCTAAGCAGGTTTAGGGAAGTTGTGGATGTAGAAGCTTCATGCATTGATTGGGGGTTGTTGAATACATCAACTATGAAATGCAGTCTCTTATGTAGCACCCAAAGTTTGCAACCAGCGGTCTCCTTTGTTGAAGGAAGCTGACGTTGTGTCACACCCTGTAGAAGCATGAGCACAAACTATACTATGTTGTAAGCCCTTTTGTTGTAAATATGTCGAAGAGAATACCTGAATTGGTACTTTTCTTCTACCAAGCTTGTAAAAAAATATATCGTTCGGCAGGTACCAAAGCTGTGAAGAGTACGAGGAGATCTGTATCCTCCCCAAGTAGAACTACTACATCTTCATATACACTAGATCTAAGTACATAAATAAACTGGCGATGCATAAATATCTCCCCCAAATACTCTACAAAGTATCAAAACTTTTGTAAACTTTCCCGGGATACCCTCTTTTTTACCCTAATTAAAACCAAATTGCCTTGACATAAACAATTAAAAGTGTTCGAGATATCTAGCAACCTGCCTGAGCACTATGATTTCTAGTACTTTTTTCAATTGGTCAAAACTCTTTTGCCTTATAGTGCTCCTCACTTTAAGAATTGCCAGTAATAAGGAAGTCTATCCGCATTCAATGAGCTTTAGTTAAATGCAACAGCAGATAGCCTACAACATCGAAGGTATTTTTCAGTAATTCTAACATCTATACCTACACCTATCAAGACCTGGAATAATTTTTTTTTAATCATGTAATGATATCTCATTTAAACTATTTGTAAAAAATTTATTGAAATTATTTACCTTACCTAATTTTACATTTTGCATATTATTAAATTTCGATAGTTACGGATAGACTTCCTGACTTCGTTCCTAATAAAGTTACTTTTTTTATAGGATAACAATTTATTATTTAAACAAATAAGTTTTGCAATTTCAACTCGTAGTTTTTCTACTTTCTGATTTAAATTACTAACAAGCAAATTTATCACATTACATCAAATCTCACTAATGCATTTTAGATTTATTAGGAATTTGTCTTTTGTTCGATAATTGAACTTTAGATTCCAATATAGTATTTATTTTATTTGTTAAAAGCAACGTCTGTTTATCAAAATAGTAGATTTTTTAATTCTTGACCTTTTCACCTGAACATTTTGAATGGGCGCTTTATTTATCTTCCTTTTCATTCATGAAACTTGAATTTAATTCATTCTTCAGTCTTTTAATAAGCACCGTTTTTTTCTCACTAGTTGATACATTTTTTCCCTTAACTCGATTTTTAATTTATAGACTTTTAACTCACTTAAATGTCTTTTCATTTTTTATTTTTTGTTTTACTTTTATTTTAGAAAACAAAGCACGTGACATACAGCAACAGTCAAACAATAATGGTATTTGTGAGGCTCCTTTTCAAACGCTTCGGAAAATAGGATAGATTTCGAAGAAAACATGCATTTGATTCAACTAGGCACTCTGCAAGTAGTATAAAATACTTGGAAATCTCTATTTGCTGACATCTTCTTGTATCACAATAGTCGATGCCGTTATGTTGAAATTTATTCTTAAACCATAAAAAAATTCCATATCTTTGTTACCTTTTGTGTAAAAATGTATTTTAAAATGCATTAAATTTAAATTCATACTCTTTTATAAAAGCCATTTTTGGTTTGGCACAAATAACAAAACATTTATTAAATGTTATAGTTGTAGCTTCTTAGGTAATTTGAAATTTTGCAACAAGCCGGCTATAAGTAGACTAGAGTTAAGTAAATCCGCATTATTGGCGGCTAAGTTTGGTCAAAATTTATGTTTTATAATCTAATCTTCGTAACAGCACAAAACTAAACCATTTTTATCAATGTTGTTCTGAAATGTCAGAACTTCATTAGTTATACAATACAATAACTGCTTTAACGATGTAAAAATATCAACTTTTGACGGCTACATCATTAATAAAAGTCGAAAATAAATCTAATGGTAAAAAAGCATAAAGTCAGGTAATTTTGACAGTAGAAGAGACGGGCCACTACCAATAACTTTTAAAATATGACAACAATTCAGATTTGCAGTAGAACAAAGCTGTTTTAGCTTGTGCTTATGTAAAGGCTACAATAGTTTCCCTGTTTGAGTCTTTTTGAATAAATCATTGAACATTATTGATTTAGGTCCTGTGAACCATTTGTGCAAGATAATTGGTGCCGTAGATTAAGGTGTAGTAAGTTTAAATATAAGATCTGTTTACTAAATGTTGCCTTTTGTCCCTCACTTCAATCGTTACCATTCTAATACGTTGTCTTATCACGACGTGGTGGTTTCTCTATACTCCCATAAAATGATAGATGAACCAATGATATGGCGGAGACATGGATCTCTGATTTAACGTTCCGAAAAATGTCGAACACTATTTTCCGCTAAGCAAACGCAAGCTTCAGTCTCTGTACGTCAATCATTTGCAGTCAGTCAGTGAAGTCAGGTAATCAGGTGTAAAGAAAGAGGCAAAAAGTTTCATTATACCCACAACTACTGAAAAGTGGAATAAAAAGCAATAACACAGAAAAATATAATAAAATGGTCCAGATTTAACGCTTGGTGCAAATTCCAAAGAAAAGTTTTCCAAAACTCTAAAAAAACCCCCAAACAAATGCTTTCTCACCTACAAAACAAGAAAGGAAGGATAGATGAACCAGTGATACGGCGGAGACGCGAAGCTATGTTTTAAAGTTCCGGAAAATGTCGAACACTATTTTCCGCTCTGGACGTCAAATGATTTGCAGTCAGTCAGTTACGTCAGGCAATCAGGTATAAAGAAAGTAGCTAAAAGTTTCAATATACCTACAACTGCCAAAAAGTGGAATAAAAAGCAATAACACAAATAAATGCAATAAAATGACCAAGATCCAACGCTTGGTGCAAATGCCGAAGAAACTTGTTCTAAAACATCTAAAGAAACTTACCTAGAAAATAAGAAGGGAAAGAGATAGCATACAAATTAGTTGTCTAGTTAGGAATGGAACATAAGCTTCTTCATTTCTTCCAAACTTTTTTTATTACTCTTATTTATTTTTAGACAAAGCAGGTAATAAGTGTTTTACTTCGTTCTTGAGGAGGATGTCTAATATTGCTGTGCAAACAACTTACAACGTTGCTGTAGAAATATCTAGAGAGATTGTTCAAAAGTACTTCAAATCTTTCAAACGGAACTATTATCATGTATGCAGGTATTTTATAAAAATTCAGGCAAGTCAAAAGTTAAACAAGTTGCATTTTGGACGGCTGTTAGCTAATACATGAGGCAGATTTACATATAACTGTTCAAAATATAATGTCAGGCTTCAAAGCAATTAGAATAATGCCCTGTAATACAAGTGCAATTCCCGACCATGCGTACTTGGTACAAAATTAATGAACCAAACATTAAGTGTACAGAATAGGACACTAGAGAAATTTAATATGGTGCCTGACATTACCTTAGGAAAAACGTTGGATTTGATGCACCGGTGACTGATATTACTTTTGGGGTGAAAAGAGCTCGCAGAAAAGTAGCTGACATTCTTTCTTCAGATGTGTAAATCACCTAGCAAACAAAATTAAAAGTCTGGCAATAAAGAAGGCAGTTGTCCAAAAAGCAAACAAAGATCTGCTCTTCGTCAGAATTTGAAGAAGCGGTTTCTGGATCACTGTGAAGAAAAATAAGAACGACTTATAGCAACCATGAGTATGAGTGGGTTGGATATGACAAAAATTTCCAAAAGGTTAAGAAGTAAAACGACTGAATTTGGTGTGTGTCACGTTGCATGAAGAGTGTACAAACTATGAATCGCTCTGAGTAATCTGCAGAGCCTCATCACCAAGGGAAGTAACATAATGGTGGTCCCCCTCCTCCCACTGAAGGCAATCTCCTTCAATAGAAAGAATAGTTGATCTACTGCAACAATAATCTAGCTATTTTTGGTTTTTGCATCTTAGTTTGTAATACAATAGTTCCATTACTGTTATTTTTGGAAAGCTTTACGTTGTATAATAATTGTGTTCGGTTTTTCAAAAGGTGGTCTAACTCCTCTAACTTTATCCTGTTCATCTTTACAGGGGTGTGCAGGTGAAAAGTGGTACACACTGTGTATTTTATTGTAAAAGTAAACTTATATCGGAAAGAGCTTTTTTATCGAATAACCCCATAGAAAGTACACCTATGTATTGCTTAGCAGCGATAGTGGGTTTGCGTAAATGCAGACCAGTACACTATTATTACTGTAATCATTTTTAACTTCCTTGCACTACATAATTATTTATCAAACAATTTACTTAAAAATTGAATAAATTTCTCTTTATAACGAAAAGTACATACAAAAATTTTAAAAACCATTTGTTAATGAAACAAAAATCAAGTTGTAGTTAAATATGAGCAAATACTGAAAAGGAAATACAGAAATATTACTGGTTTTCCTCAAAGCATCTTGCAGTTTGAAGGGTCGTTTTATCTTTATAACGACCAGTCTAAGATAAATTATTTCATTATCTTTCATTATCTCCCAGTTTCATAAATTCGTTTTCATTACTTTTAAATTTTGTCTTTCAAGTCTAGCATCATTAAAATCTTCAGTGCACTTTTTCCATAACTAAATGTAATTTAGTCGACGGCTCTACTTTGCAAACTTTAACTAAAATGTTTTACTGCTAAAATGTCTTTAAGGCGGTTTTAATAATTATACGGATCTTTGAACAATTAAAGAGTTGCTTACTTTAGACACTGTAATGGCTTCTAATTTTCTAAGTAATTTATGATTTATGAGAGAAATTGCATAATGATCTCAAATTAGTGCCATGTTATTAAAGTTTAACTAATCAATTAAATCACTAACATTTTTAGAAACATTGTTTACTTTTAGATTAAAAATAATTTTGGTTAGCAACACATATTTTCCATAAAAATATCAGACTTGCCGTTTTTCTATAGAGATTAATAGCTTTTTACATAAAGGTGATCTAAACTCTGTAATTTATATAAAACTTATAATTATTGTAAGTTATAACAACCGCATATCAAGTTTTGCAATCAGTTTTATTTTGTAAGCTACTAAACACGACAGAAAAACCTTGAAAATAGACCAAATAATAATAATCTTTAAGCACTTTCATAATAACGTGAAAAACTAAAGCAATCAATACGAATAAATTTGGATTTGGATTTTTATCTCAAAAATCTAATGCCAAAGGAAAAACTTACGGAATACAAATGTGAAATGTTGAGTTATTAAGTTAAAGTTAAAATAACCTCGCTACAATAATTACAACTTTCGTTCCCAAAGACCAGGCACCATAAAATGGTTAACATAATTACATAACGGATAATAAGTTGTTTGTGTTCTTTAACTCGTCTAAAGGGGCATTATGTAGGGTATTTCAAACCATCACCGACAAGCTTATCGCGTACTTTTTTCATGACCTAACAAACATTTCTTGTTGATTTCCTCTTCATTTAGAAGTTATTATACAGAATGTTCTACTTGTACGTGGCACTTCTTGATCGCCGTGAATAACGAAATTGTGCAGATTTAAATAGAATGTGTTTTAAAATAAAAGAAAGTTAACAAATGTAAGTGTATGTACGGTATTCTGTTTATGTTCATCAGAGTAATTCCAAACATTCCAGAAACTCTAATGAGACATCACAAGAAATAATTGAGTAACGCTTAAACGGTTATGTCTTGTCCCTAGCAATCTACTATATCGTTGTAATCAACAGTCAAGGGGGAATCTGAGAAACATCAGTATACAGAATGTTCAATTAGAAGAAATCTTACTCTTACTTACTTGAAGATCCTCTATAATTGCAGATAATTTTAGATTGTGAGCTCTCCTAGTAACTGCGTTTAACAAAGAAATTTTGTTTGACCATGAAGAATCTAGCCTATAAGTTCGTGGGTGTTGTTGTAACACGCCCTGTATATATACGAGTATTTTCTTTATTGAAACATTCTTAATTTGCCGTAAGATATAATAAAATTAAAAACAAGAAAATGGTTAGAGAATGTAGCAATTTAACACTAAATTAACAGGTTAATTATAAATAGAGTAAGTACATAATATCAAACACCCTGTTTGGAATTATTTACCTTAGATAATTAACACTTAATGTAATTAAAAAGATGATTTTCTAATATATGAATTGAACTTTTAAATATACAGTACGATTTCAAATGATTTTGGAAGTTTAAATTTTTTCTGAATCAGCTTAGAGATTTGTTGATTTGTTGATGATTTTGTTAAATAGAAATCTACGTTTAGAAACACGTACAGTGGGTTCGTATATTTGGCATTTTTAGGAATAAACCTCTTCTAGTTGACTGTCACGTGATTCAAACTTTACCGCTAGTCTATAATAATAAAAGATTATATCAATTCGTCGAACACCGTCGTTATCTGATAAACCTTGTACTTCTTCACGCACTTCACATCTTTTACCTTCCAATAATCTTGCTAACATCTGACGAATTTCATTGTGTCTTTGATCCTGAGAACTTTCTCGTGTCTGCCGAGAACTTCAAACTCGTCACAGTGCCTGCAACGGAATGGAATGTGTTAGTTCTGCGACCGGGGATAGTTCTAACAGCAGCTAGATTGCAAATCATTTTCAGGCATTCTCGCCATTCGGAATTACACAATTCATTCTTCCTCTTATATGCATTGGTTGGCCAGATTTAGCTTGCTAATACAGAATAACTTCCCTATCCCTTTGTGAATATCCATACCATTCTGTAAAAAATTTTGATCGTAGCAGATTTCTAATACTTGTACTAATAACTTTTCGTTTCTGAAGATCTGATATGTAGTCTTTATCCAATTTCAACTTATTAAAACAAAATATTTTTTTATTACTGTATTTTTTAAATATCCGCATATAGGTTGACCTCTCCAGGATAATAATTTTGCTATATTGCTGTAAAAATGCTTTCTAAAAAACATCAAAAATTTGGAGACCTTTGCCAGATTTTGAGAAATATAAAAAACCATTTGGTGAACCACCTTGAAGTTGCAAGATTTCTCTTGCACAACTTCTTATATTTTTATCTACATCTGCTAAAAATGTATATTGAATTTCAGTAAAAGGGGCCATCTGTAAAGAATAAATAAAAGTGGATGATGTTTGCCTATATAAAACATCTAATTTTTGATTTTAGCAAATTTAATTAAGTTATTATATTCAAACGAATAGTTAACTTTTTAAGATTACCCTTACGCTCAAATTTTAAAGAATCAGAAAATGTGATGCCTAAATATTTGTAATTTACCCATAAATTAAACAGTATGGGGAATAACGGAGCACCTTGAAGAACACCATTTTTAATTAATTAATTTTTTGGATTTTTTCATTCCCATATAATATATAGTTGATTTTCTATTTATAATCTCACAATCATTTTCTTTAACATATCTGGAATTAGATGCTTATGACCCACATAATCGTACTTCTTTTCAATATCTAAGAATGCCTTTGATGCATCTTAGTTTTTATCAAGATTCTTTTAACTATTCTGCTATCGACAAAACACCCAGACGTGTGCATAAATCCCTGTTGATTTTCATTAAATGTCAAATATTTCCTAATTTGTTTTTCAATTGCTCTTTCTATTATTGTGCTTAGTATCGAGCAAATGACAATCAGTCTCCATTTGTGTATATCGTTTATATTCCTTTCTTGAAAGCTATTTACAATATAACATTCCTGTATCATTACTGTTGTAATTCTTGCTATTATTGGAGCTATGTGTCGATGGCCTTTAATATTACGCTTTATTAGCTTATCTGGCCCAGGTGATGTATCAATTTGAATCCCCTAATAGCATTGTTGATTTCATCAGCAGCAATTTCATTCTTATAACTATTATTCAAAAGTGGTCTTCTATAAACTGTCACTACATTTTAAAACGTAAGATTTTAGGATCAACTTTGTTCGCTACCAACATTGAGTAAACTTCCTCTACATACCTTTACAATTTTTTAGGGTTATATTTATTTACTTCCTAATTCAAAAGTTCATCTTCATGTTTCTAATCTTATCACTTTTTCTTTACAATAAAAACTTCCAACTGGAAAGAGGGACTAGAAATCTAGAATCAACCATTCTTCTTTTGTAATTTACTAATCTTTGGAATTTGACAAATTTTAAACTACATGGTTGCAAGTGGAAGATGTTTTTAAATCTTTAAAGCAATAGTGAATTCAGTGACTTTGAATGCATGGACTTACGGGACTTAACAAACAAGTTGGTTGAGAAGCAGTGGCTGTTTTCAAACAAAAGACCATACAACCCGTTTTAACTTGTCCAAGATAAACTGGTTAATGAGTGAGAACTGGAAAACTCTAAGTCTTTGAATTGGAGTCTTCATAGGCCACTGCACTCCTGTCGCTTATAGGTATAAAGGAGGATTCAACATATCCTAAATGTGGAAATGGAGATGAAACGCTTTTTCACACGACTTAAGGCCTTTCAGACCTTTGAGCAGCCTTGACTTATATGCTTACTTTCGTACGGGAACAAGATAAGTTCGGGTAGAAAACAGAAGAAAGAACAGTGGGAGTTTCTAAAGGTGGTTGAAAACTGGCGAACGGTTAGTAAAAAAGGGCCTATGAAGGCCTGCTGCTACTGAATTTAATGATTAAAACTAGACTTAACATTTAATGACTAAAACTTAATGTAATTCATTTTGCTCCTGCAGTAATAAGACCATACATGTTTTAATTGCATTTAAGATATTTAATTTTATATAGAGACCAAAACATGAATAGTTTTTTATTTACCTCCTACTTAATATTTGTAGATTGACTTACACTGATTTTTTTATGTTCAGATATTTTCAAGTTTTTTTTTTGTTTGGAGGTACATTGTTTATAGATCTTACACTTATAATACTGCAAGTAATTTCAAGCTTTAAGCTGTAGTAATATTGCTATCAGCCTGATGTAGGTGCAATTGTAGAGTGTAGGCTTTTTATATTTTCTAATTACATACTTTATGGGTTTAAAGTTGATAATGTAGAAAACTTTTCTTGGCTGGAGCTTGATGAAAAATATAGCCTGTTTATTGAAACAAATTTCGATAAAAGTTTGTACGAAAGTTTAACCTAAATATTTAAATACCGTTGGACTTGTGGTTGTCAAGTAAAAAAGTTTATTTTACTTTACGTGCATTCTAAGTATTTGTGGAAAATGTAGATTAGACAAATAATAACATTAGTGATTTAAGCGAAATAATAGGTTTATGTGTTTTCGACCTTTGCCGTGATAAGAAGGTGAGTAGTACTTTCATTTAAAAAATAAGCTTGATATATACAAATGGATTTTTGTAACGTCTTTTGCGTTTTGAATTGCCATTAAATATTGGTAAGTTTTCTTTTATTGTATTTTAACATGGCAAAGTAGAAAGTAGTTGTAAGTCATATTTTTCCGGCTGCTTTGGTGCGGAATCAAACGCATTACCCTGCATGCTGTGTACTATCAAATTCTAAGGTTACGAGCCACCACGAGAATTTTAAGTGAATATACATAAAGACATACGACTTCCCATAACTTACGAAAGTCAATTATTGCTATATTTTAAACACAGTATTGGCATTGTAGTAATCATCATTTCTATGTTATACATCATCAAAAGTAAGACTTTAGGCTTTTTTTTAGGAAGCAAAACTTTATATTTCTATACTGAAAAGCTTCAAACATAAAAGTAAGGAGATACGTACTACCCTTAATTCAAAGACGGCAGAGGTTGGTTCGTGGAACAGCCAAATATAGTTTAGTCCAAAGTGTCCAAGACACGGTCTATGTTCAGTACGGGGTCACCAGTCGTTTTACTTACCTCAACACAGTTCTATACTACAGCAAGAATTTATTCAAATGCTTAAACATGAAAACTACCTGTCTTGAAAGATGATGACTGTAACTGTACTTCAAACATGTGCACGAGTAGAACAAAAAAGGAAACACGTACATAGATATTCTTTAATTGTTGAGGTACTCTTTCAATGTCTTTTGCAACTTAACTGAGAATTAGGTATGCCAAATGATGTCTATGGCCAGACAACTTGTCATTGACTTCTTCTTCATTATCTCCAATAAATAATAAATGGGTTGTCTTGTCATTAGAACGTTTTTATTCTTCTTGGAAATGTTTTCCTTGCTATCTACTTCTAAATCAGTTATGCTCAATAGCTAAAGAAGATATTTATGCAACTTTGAAGGTAAATGTTCGTATTTCCCAACAAATCTGAAATTCAAACTTGAACTTTGGAATACATGATTTTTTTATTAAAAAAATAATATGACACTGAGATAGCTCATTTTCATCCTGTGCTTATAATTCATATAAGTACCTTTATATTGTTAATTGACTTTCAAAGTTTTGAAATACAATAAAGCTATCTGTTAATTCACAGCAAAAATAAACGTTCTCTATATTTTATTAACAGAAGAAAATACAATTTGTATCTTTTACAGTGTAGGAAAGAAAAGCTCTAATACGCTTTTATAAATCACCTTGTAACGTTTACAGCACGTTGTAGACAACGTAGCTGTAAATAAAGATCTTGAAAAATTTAAAATCTGTGGTATTCCACTACCGCAATCTCTACATTTTAAATTGGACAAAACCATCTAGTTAATTTATCACTCGTTTGCACTACAGTGTTATTTTGTTCTACTCTCTACAGTTTTTAAAGCTGTTTCATTAGAGTAGCCAAAATTGATTAAGCTATAAAATCGCCGTTAAGTCTCTATTTTTCTAAACCGCTTTTTATTTTAGAAAAATATAGACAATAAATAATAATATTTAGAGCGTAAAAGTGATTTAGAAGGATGCCTCGCTATTATTTTTCAAAATAAATCTTTTTAAGCTTATTGATTTTCCTTTACTCATCTTTTTATATTCTTAGCTTACACACCGTCGATAAATAACGCATTCTAAAGGAAAACCTAAGTGTGTGAAGTGGAAACTCATTCTTTTTAAATTTCCAAGTCGTTTTCCAGATCAACAAAGTCAATAAATATGAAGATCAAAACGGTATTAGGTAACCTGAAAGCACAAAATAATAAAGATAAACAAGCCGCATTGAAAATTGAAAACATGTCTCAATATTATTAGAAAATTATCTTTTTAGCATTTTCTTTATGTCATAGTATTATTGTTTTAATCTTATTTTTAATATTAGCAGTTTTGCAGTTTAAACTGCTTAAAAAATATTGGAAATTTTGCAAATCGAAATTAATAAAAATTCAAAATACTTAGTTATTTCTGATTATTTCAAAAAGAGTATGAATTTGAAGGTATCGAAGATATCAAGAACTGTTTTATATTGCAACTGCAAGCCCTCGATTCTTTTACGACTTGGATTGTTGAATTTAAATTATGAAAGGAAGCCAGAATCAATAACAGCAATGAAATTAAAATCAATACCAGTCTCTTTTCAAAGATGTTGACATAAATTCGATATTGATGGAGAAAAATTCTTATTCGATTCATATATATTCGTCCAAGGTGAAATTCGTGAGGCGTGAATTAATAATAAACGTGAATTTAATACCGGGAGACTGTAGATTTCATTAGCGAGGTCCGTTTAAGATTCTAGAAGTCAGGTATTCACTATAACTTAAACCTACACAAACTCGAAGAGAGTGAACAGAGTGTTAATGAGATTTCATAGCGCATCTAGTATAAATGTTAGCGTGCAACATGAAAATTATTAATTATTTTGCTCGTCGCATGCGTTTGTACATCCTCACATGCATAATGCAATCGTGCAGCACCAACTGTAGTAATTACCGTCCTAATTTGCAAATATAATAGGTCGGTTGTTGCTGCACTTTTTATCGGTCGTTGCTTTTTTATGCGCGGTCGCAAATAACCCGATAAAGTTAGCAAAGCCCGTGATTAAAAGAGATTTGCGTTAACGATACGGCGACGTTCGTTTTACCGTGGTTAGGTGATTGTGAAAAAAGCAAAATTAGCGAGATACAAAACACAATTTTCTTTTATCTCGTGTTTATTAATTATAAAGCGAGTTTATTAAAAAACATACTAATACAATAAAGCGCTGTATTAAATTAGGACCTTGCTAGCTGCATATTTCGTTATTATCTTTGGGAGGAAGCTTAACGTTCATAATGAAATGGGATGATTACAAATTGGTATGCAACAGCAGTAAAATTTAAAAACTTTATTCATCTAATATTTCAGATTAGTTCTAGCCTGTAAGATATGAAACTTAGCAAAGAACATAATGTAGTAAGGATAGACAGAATAAACATTGGCATTAATTGGAAAATAGTTTTAAAGGAAGGTTAATCTACTCTCTTATAACTTCTATGTGCTTTTCATTAACCACGTGTATTGTAAGGTTTACATTTATGTTTAATATATTACCTTGCGTAACGCTCTCATGCATGTTAAGGAAAAAGAAAAATTTTATGCACCATAAAAGCGTTTTAAAAATTTTCCATTTAAAAAGGTTTCCCCGCAGAAAAGTTATCATACCTACAAAAACTAGCAATAAAACGCGCTCAACGAGGTTTTATTTAAATTCCTGGATTTTTTTGTGTTAATATCAACATTTTCATTTTCTAAAGCTTCGGTGCTAGTTTACAGGATAACGAGTTTCGAACTATTATATTGGTTGAGCTTTTGTTTACATAATTTCCACTGTATGCTATTGTAGCATACACGCAGTTGGTATGAACAGAAAAACTAAAATACTTTGCCGAGTACAGTGCGTTTTCTAGTCAATATTTCGTGAAACAACTAGAAAAGAAATTATAAATAATAAAACAAGTCTAAATAGATTCAGCCAAAGGATAACGTAAAAGTAGATAAATTGCTAATTCTTGAGTACTAAACAATGTCGAGTAGAATAGGTCTGCAGTGCAATCTACTTATATCGATTAAAAAGCATGCTAAACAAAATATTCAGTGGTATGAAAATCAAGTAGAAGTTTCATTTTACAGTCAAAGCATTCCCATCTATGGTTCATTTTCATGATTAAACAAATGACCATGCAAACGTATTTCTTTATATTATTGGTTTAATTTTGAAGATATATTTACAGTAGTTTAATTGTATTTTAACAAAACTCAAGCAATAATAAGCTGATCTTTAGAATAGACCATTTTTTTAAATTTAACAGATCCTCTATTTCCTACTGTTTCCGAGATCCTCATGGTGTGTACTGTATACTGACTCAACTTATTAAATTCTTGCTTTCTTTATTATAATTTCATTTTGAAATTTATTTAGACGTCAAAACAATAGCTTGATCAGTAAAATACGAAAACCTTAGCAAAATCCAAAAGATTAATTCCAACAAATTGTTTTTCAGTTTGAGTCTTTGGCAACGGACACTCCTCACTTACACTATAGTTGCAGACATGCAGTCTTTAAGGCTTAAAGTTTAATTTTTTATACCACTTACCCTGATGTGCTTTTAGAACAAAAACTCAAACAATAAACTTAGTTTTCGCATTGTTTTGTTACCAAGGATTTTAGCATAAATTACTTAAGACTTGACAAGAGATATGTTCCATATGTGTAGCAGGTTTAGTATCATATTTGCTGATATATTTTATGCTACTACTATACTAGCCATCAGATGTATTTTAAGAACAAATTAATTAGTTAAATACATTTCATCTGATACGTCAAAAGTGAACTTGATGTTTGAAGGGATTTATGGTCACCAAAAAGAAACAACCAACAAGTTACGGTATCGTACATCTTTTGCATCCTACAACTGAATCAAGCCATGTACATTAATAGTAAATGAGCTTAGCTAACACTATCAGTGGAACTTGTAAGGTAACCTTGCGATACATAACACTTACTTTAAAAGACTCTTTTAGTCTCGACCCAAGCTAAACGTAAACGGTAGCCTCGGACGTGGGAAAGGAAGTTATAACCACAATAAGAGAACGCAGATATGTAATAAGATAATATGTTGAAATAAACAAAAGAAAATAATAAGTAGTATAGTAAAAATCGAATGCTACCAAATAATAAATAAATTATACACAAACAAAATGTAAGGCAATAGCCTAAAGTGAATGACCGAGCTATTAGCAAAGTCAAAGTACAAAGAGAATTTAGTAAATATTTAAGATTAAGAAGAAATCAAAACAGAGCCGGTATATAGATTAAAATTAAATATAAACAAAATTAATCTACGTTATAAACCATTTTGAAAGAAAATGTATGAAAGTTTAAAAACCAACCATAGTTATACAGGGTGATTCTGAAATAAAGGGTATCCCTTTAATAGGTGATAAGTGAGGCTAAAAGAAGACAAAAAATGAAGAAACGAAGTGGCTTCGTGAAAGCTGCAAATTTTCACAATTTTCCGAAATATTAAATACTGAAGCCGCCTCTGGTTAGAAAAAGGAAAGTGTTCTTTGTATTCTCGCCTTCGGAGTAAAAAATGAAAGTTAAGGAGATTTACGGTTGTTGTAAAATCATTGTAGTGCAAGAATGAAAATTTGCCAGACATGCCTATTTTCTTTGAACTAACGCAGGTGTAGTAGCCCAATGAACAATAAATGCCATCATAAGCTACCCCCTGGACATTTTCAACTTTCCCTTCTTAAATCTGAAGTTGAGGAGATCAAAGAAATTGTGATATGTTTAACAGGCAGGGTTGTTGAAATGTATTAAGACAGTAAAAATATAATAGCATAATTTATGTCACGAGCAATTAGACTCCACTCTCGCAAGCAACATTTTAATCCCTTATTATTAATTAGTCTTTTGAATAGAAAACATTATGGAAGATACTACTAATTATCGCTCCTGTATTTAACTCAATTCCATAAAATCAACCAATTTTTATTTATATAGCATAATGCTTATTGAAGTTTTTGGTTCTTCGAGATTTTACAGAAAAAAGTCACTAACAGTAAAATTTTAATATTTTTCCGTTTACAGATCAAAAAATAAATGTTATAAACGTGTCCATAGGTTATTATTTATAGCATTGTATAAACTAGAAAAACTATTATAAGCGTTTAAAGTGCGAGAAAGGTTTGGTGTGTTTACCATGCTTTCGGCGAAATAGCGGTTCCTTTTAACATAAGCTAACGCCTTCTTATATCTCGAGCAAGTAGTAAATAGTAAGTCTGTCAACTAAGCAAGTACAGCAACTTTATTTTACCCCCCATCATGTTTACTTCTTAATCCAAAAAAGCGAGAATTATAAAAAGGTTTTTTGTCAAAACGTTTCCTTGGAGATTAAATATTTGGTACCTGCTTCTTTCAAAGGCACTGGCTTTATCCTAACAACTAGGTACTTCCAATTTCTTTTTCTAAAAACATATTTCAATAGTAAAATGAAGGTCGCTGACCGCTGCCTATTTAACGCAAAAATATAGCTTCTTTTGTTAATGTCAGAAATGCGAATCTCATTCAAAAGCGCACGAAAAAGGGCCATAATTTATAATTCAATCTTCTTTCGTTTTTTTGTAAAGACTAAACAGAGTATCGCGACGTTTACGCATTCATGTTATCACCTTATCACTTGAAAGACGGGCAACTTACCAAATATTACAACAAATGTTGAAAATGACCACCGTCGACCTGAAGACAAGCCTCTATGCGTCGCTGAAAACTGTTACACACAAGAGTAAATATTCCAGCTGTATTGCGAATTTCTGCGGCTGCTGTTAAAATGCGTTGTCAAAGGTCTTCCGCGTTTTCGACTTCCGTGCGATATACAGACTTCATGTGACCTCACAAAAAGTAGTCCAGAGGATTTATGTCAGAGCTACGAGCAGGCCAGCGTACTGGACCATCGCGACCAATCCACCGATGGGGAAACATTTCGTTCAAATAGCCCTGCACACGTACGCTACTATGCGGAGGAGCTCCATCATGCATGTAATAAATATGCCTACGAGTTTCTAGAGGTGTATCATCCAACATATCCGGCAACCTGTTTTCTAGAAATTCCAGATACGCGTCTCCGTTTAACCGCTGTGGTAAAATAAATGGTCCAAACAATGTGTCTCCTAAAATGCCACACCACACATTAATAGAAAACCGCCATTGAAATTTATTTTCCCTAATCAGGTGAGGATTAGCGTCATTCCAATAATGTACGTTATGAAAATTTAAGATACCGTCTCGCGTAAAACAACACGCATCCGTCAACAGTACTTTCTCTACAAATTCCTGTTGTTGCATTGTTTTTTGATGAAACCACTCACAAAATGCAAAGTCATTTTCAGTTAAATGCTGAACCCGTTGTACGTGATAGGGATGTAATAAGTACGACTTTAATATCCGATGCGCTGTCGCTTGGGAAACGTTCACGTCGCGTGCGATACCGCGGGTACTTATTGTAGGATCTTCATTAATCATATCTAATACATCTTCTTCCGCTTGAAGAAAGTGTGGTGCTCGCTCTTGTCCACGGCCTTCATATGTTGTGACGGTGCTACCTGTATCACGAAGTCGTTGTATCGTTTGCAGTATTGTATTCCGCGAAGGCTATCTTCGTTGTGGAAAATGATCGGCGTACAGTCGTTTTGTCGCTTCTACATTATAATGACATTCTCTATACATTAAAGTTATGTCTGCCAACTCTCGAGTGGAAAACATCTCGCTCACTTTAAATTTTTTCACACCTTGTCACTCTCAGGAAAGTCGAAGACCGACTGATTGTGACAAAATGTTCCGACCCTTACATATGTAAATAGCTACCTGCCAATGATGAGGAGGGTCAGTCAACCCCTATCGATTTTTACTTAAGTAAAAGTATGAGAGCAGGACCGGGTTGGCTTAGCGATTAAATTTCAAAAGTCTTTTTCTCGGAAACCATGCACTTTTTACCTACCTTTTTTTATAGCAAATGTATGTACTATCACACCGCTATCCACCTTTAAGAGGATATCCTTTATTTCAGAATCACCCTGTATATAGATAAGTAAATATAATGCAACTCAAAAAAGAAATGTAAGATGGACAAGAGAACGAAGACACTAATGGCGCAACCACGTAGAACGAATGCGCAAAGAACAAGTTCCCCAACACGAGAAGACCGAGAGGTAAACCCCCAATAAGATAGAGAAAGTGCTGGACATCCTCATCGCAAGATTAAACTGGGCATATGTTTGAAATTAACAAGGCATGCATTAAATACAAGAAGAAGAAGAAGAACGAAAAAAATAATTAAATCTACAGCTGCAACATATAAAATAAGGAAGAAATGTTTTATAAAGAAGTAAGAACTTTCTACTCGGTGCAAAAGCAGTCCTGAAAAATCCACTGGTTTGCGTGTTTAGTAAAATGAAAATTTATTATAGCTGTAACAAAATAAAAACAACCGCAAGCAAGGGACAGGGAACCTTCGTAATTATTTTCCTCTTTATGTAAAAAAAAAAATTACAATGCACAGAAGGTCATGTATTATTATCATGATTAAGAGTATTATATAGAAATTTAGCTCAAAAGGAACTACATGACGTAAAGGTTACAGTTAATTAAATGGCCATTAGGGATAAAATAAAATAGAAAAGTAAGTAAATTTAATTAAAAGCCCATAACAAAGAAATTATCACTTTAGCGTAAATAATTTTCAAAAAGAACAAAATTTTATTGTTCTTAGAAAAAACCTAAGTGCTTTGTAAAAATACATTAAATAGCAGACGGAGCCAGCAACCAGTGGCAGTACTAAAGACAATGAGACTTTCAGGGGAATCAGCCGATATTGGTAGCTCGGATGTATTGACAGGCAAAAATTACCGACAGAATGGAGAACACCAAATTCTTATGCTCATACGTAGAAGCTAATCTCGCAATATAATAAAATTAGCATTAGAGTAAAAGAAGAGATCCTAAAAAATTTTCAAAAAACTATGAACGAGAAGTCATAATTCTATGACATCAAACGCAAGCCAGAAGGTTACATAGCAGCAACACAATGGTACAGAACATTAAAAAATTTCAACTAATCGAAGAATTTTGCAGAATTCAACAAGAGAAAATTACAGAAACTTTTACTAATAGCAGAGGTATCCTAATGATCCGAAACTATTAGGAAGAAACGGGACAAAGGAGAAATTAGGAAGGAATCTGAAATTATCGCCGACAAACAGAAGTTTTAAAAAACATGTTTTTTTAGAAAGAAAAGCCTAACAAGGCCTCTAATTAAAATTTTTAGAATTGGCCTAATTACGAGGCTGGATTGAGAAGTTTCCGGAATCGACTATAGATGGCAGCCGTAATTCAATTTATTTTGCATCATCAAGTAGGCTGGTATTCCAATTTTTCATAAAAAAATCAAATTTATTTGTCATTTTGCTCACTTTTGATAACCGTTGTTGCACTTGCATTTTGCGATTTTTCAATTATGGAGAAAAATGAAATTAAAACTGTCATTAGTTTTTTTTTTTTATTTGGAGGGGAAACAGCCACAGAAGTTAAACCAGATTGGATTCTGTTCTTGGCAACTCTTCACGATTGTTTTCCAGTTTTTGGATGTCTTAATTCAAACGTGGACGTACTTACATAATTGATGAACCTTGTTCAGGGCGCCGGAAGTTTGCAACTACTCTAAAACCCATTGACAGGATCCATGAAATGGTGTTAAACAATCGTCAAATAAAAGTTCGTAAAATAGTTGAAGCTGAGGACATCTCCTATGAACTGGTTATCAATATATTGCAGCAAGAGTTGGGATTAAAAAGATTTTCAGCAAGACGGGCGCCGCACCGCGTCTGCTCACTCCAGAACAAAAACGCAGTGCTCAAACTTCAGCTGAGTGTTTGCAGTTGTTTAGAAAAACTCCAGTTGGTTTCATTAGGAGATTTGTGACTATGGACGAAACTTGTATTCACCATTATATCCCAGAAGTCAAGCAACAGTGAAAACAGTGGGTTGGCTAAGAAGAATAATTCGTCCCGAAGAAGACAAAAACAGCTCAGTCGAGTGGAAAAGTAGTGGTTTCTGTTGACTGTCAGAAGAAGGAAAAAACCATACCAGGTCAACACTTTTAGAACGACTAAATGCAGCAATTCGTGAAAAATCCTCCGGAACGTCAAAGAAAAAAATTTTGTTTCACAACGACAATGCACCAGTCTATCCAAGTGCAATTGTTCAACAAACAAAAAAGCTAAACTGAAGTTTGAAATCGTTCGCCATCCCCCTGCTGAGCCGATTAGTCACCGTCGTATTTTCATCTGTTGTCCAAGGTGAAACTTCTCTAGATGAGAAATAGCAAGATAGACTTAAGTTGATAATTAAAGCTATGTCTTGATGACCAAGAAAAGCGCTTATTAGATTAAAAAAAATAAAAATACAAGCTTTTTTAAGGCTATAGGCAAGGCAGATTTAACCAGAAGCCTGGGAAAAAGATGTAAGTGTAAATTACAAATCTACAAATAATAGTTAACGGTTAGAATGGAGCCTGGGAAAAGAAAAGAAAATTTCTGTAGCTATCCTAAAATGAAAACTGGAATAAATAATTACCAAGATTAATTAGAATTTAAATAATTAATAGTGGAATGTAAATATTTTGATAATTGAAAGAAAAGAAGTTTTAACAATATCTAATCTTCTCATACAAAGCGACGATTGAAATGAAATACATACAACAGCACAAACAAAGCGGTTTTTTAGGTAGAACACAAAAACGAGTGAGCTGATGCCGAAGTTATTTCTTTTCGAAGAACAATAAAAATGAAAACGAAATCTTTCCACCAACCTAAGAGGGGTTTAATTAATAAATTAATAAGAACCAATCAGTGATAATAATCTCTATCTATGAAAACTGATACCTGTGCTAAAAGCTGGTAGCTTGAAATAGATATATGACAAAATCGATGTCTCACAAGACAGTGAATCAATTACAAAATGACGTTATGTAACGAGCAAAAAAGAATTGTTACAATTAACTTTAAATCAATCGATTGGTAGAAGTAAACATAACGCTCCCCATAGAACTTGATGTTTCCCAATTAATTCGCGAATAATTAAAAATAAATTTACCAAATTCGGACTTAAAGTGAAAGTGGTTGTTTTGTAACAGGAGACTGTGATACTGATAGCTTCAGATTCTACCTTTAGACACAACAGTGGAACGAAACGCAATATTCGAAAGGTTCGATACCATAGAAGGCATTTATAACGTTCTGTATGCAAGGATATTTAAATAATTTAATTATTTGGCAAGCAAGTGGGATTGTTACAGTATAGCGCAAATCACTTAAGGTCAACTAGATTAACAGTTTGAAACTACAACAGGCTAGATTTAACCATGTTGAGGGGTTATAAGATACCGATGCTGTACCCTGTTTAATATCTCAAAGATTTTGGATATTTGTTGGTGCCGAAGCAATTAGCATATTTCATTTCTATATAAAGCTATCTAAAGTGTTTCATTTCTATAAAAATATTTTTTTCTACTTTTCGGACAACCTCAAGTAGAGTAAACTTTGACTTCTCTTAATCGAATTGAATCGAAAGTAATAATAATAATAAATAATTACAGTTGATAGACACTTAACTTAAAAAAATTTACTCGTTCATTTCAACTCTACTTACCTTGCCAATATTAACACATACTTTGTTTATTACAGTTGGAATAAGATGTGCCAGGAATTTTCACCTCCCTTTTTATTTTCGAGGTCAATTTTCCTAGATTCCGCCTGAAAATTGTTCTGTTTTAGACACCGTCAAAAGCCCTGAATTGGCCGCAAATAGGGAATATTTGCAGAATTTCCTTGCTATATAGCACAAAAATTAGTTTTTGAATACATTGGAATTTCCATTATTTTTTGTTGTGTAACTTGTTGTCGATCTGATACTTTATCAGCAAGACTTTTACCGTTTCTTGCATATGTGTTGACTTTTGAGAAATTCTTTACTGAATCTTCGTAACAGTTTAGTCTTGATCCTAATTTTCAATACGATTTAACCACTTTTCACAAAGGCAGACATTGGCCAGACGCTGTAGTGTTCCAACATTTTTGTTTGTGGTCAGAGCACAAAACTTTCCTTTTTTGCATTTTCATTCGTAGTTTAAATGATTCTTAATTTCTTTACTATTGTGGTAGAGAGTTGACTTTCCCAGTCGGAGTCTTAAGAATTGTGTTATAATGTGACATTTAGAAGCTGATGCAATTCCGTCTAAAAGTTTACACATCAATTTCAGCACGGCCATTGCTTCGATCGATATCTTTTCAGAATAACGTACTAAAGCTGACTAACATCTGAACCTGTGGGTATTACAATGTAATAACTTGATTTACAAATTCAGAAAAATATTTTAAGTTCAAGATAGCAGGCCGGAAATATACTATAAAGGTTGTCCAAATTTCATTGCCCATACATCTGATGCTGATCGAATGTTGCTATTTTTAATGTACACTTTTTATTTGGTCTTCTCTATCCGAAGTTTTCAGCATCATCAACATAAATACATCCAGAGTGCATCCTAATCTTCATATCAACGCAATGGCTTTTGTACTGTTGGTTCAATACTGTGATCGAACAAGGTTAGATGCAAGATGACCAGATTTCTGACGTCTTTCTCTTTTCTCCATTTATATTCAGTGAGTGAATGTGGAGATGTGTAATGTTCTCCTTATTGTCTGGTTTACACTGTACCACCATGTGGCAAGAGAAAGAAAAAAGAAGAAAATTGAACATCAACTGAAACAGCTGTATCTTCATAAACATTTAGAATTGCCCATATTTTCGATTACGTTGATTCCAGTATTTTCGGTACTATTGAGCGTTTCTGTTGCATCATCGTATATAATTTTGATTTATAGAAGACTAAGATTTGGTAGGGTAGATTCAAAAAAACCCTTTATTGTTTTGCTAACTTGTGTATAAGTCAAGCTTCTATTTCAATAATGAACCCAAGAAAATACAACATATTGTTATGATATGGAGAGCTCTTTTTCTCAGGGTCCTTATTTTTCTTCGTTTGGTTCTTAATTTTTTTATTAAAATGCTATTTTCTTGACAATATTAATTTATTTACTTTTTACTGTCATTACATTTATCAAAAAAAAAATTTTTTTTATACTCTCTTTTTTTTATCATTTTCAAATATCACTACATTTTTTGTATCATCACATTTACATTTTTAATATCATCACATTTCCCCTCCATATTAATATAAATTTTAAGCGTTTTATACTATACCTTAAATTTTGATTAATGTTAACTAAAATATACTCAATTGTGAATTCCATTACAATTTGTTTCTTTTATTTGTCTTATGTAATATAATATATATTGTTTTGTTTTATGATATACATAATCATTTTTTTAATGGTGTTTTATTTTATGTTTTTATTCTATCCTCAATTATTTGAATTGACGGTCTTGCACTTTGATATTTGTCGAACGTCATTTTGACATTAGGCAACTGTCATTCATTTTTTTTGGCATTAGTTAATTGTCATTTTTGACATTTGTTAATTGTTACTTTGACATTACATTATTTCAACAGAATAACAATTTAAAATTTTATAAGTTTAGTTAGCATTATTAACATTTTATACAGGATTTTTTTTATTGTTTTTTTTTAACTCAATATTCGATATTTTCATTTTATTTCACATTTCCTTCCTATTTCTCCCTTATTTTCCTCTATTTTCCAACTAGCTTTCATTCATGCTGCATTCATACAAATCATTTTCTACAACTTCTTAAGAAATTGCAAAAATTATTTTCTCTAATAGTAACGTTTTCTTCATATAACTTAACTCCCTGCCTCATTTATCTACTTCAATATCATATTTTATCTTTACTTATTCTTATTAAGGATCATATTTTGACCTTTTCTTTTAATATTATCAATCATATCATTAATTATTTATTATTATTATCATTATTATTCTACTAACTTCATATTCAAAAAATCTTCATAATTATCATCATTTTAATAATACTTCATTAATAATTATTTAACTCATTATGATTATCTTTAACACATTCATTCAAGCATCATTCATACCTTCTTGTCAAACCTAATACGCAATGTTCCCTATTCTTCTTTGGTTATTTTTGTCGATATTGGCTTCTAATTTTACTTTAACATTCTCTTGTAGCATTTATTCTAGTTCTTTGATTTTCTTTCTTTTTCTGTATTTGTAATTTCTTTGTTCCTCTCTGACTCCTGATAGTAAATTCTTTAAATGTTTTTTCATTATCATTTTATATTTTTTCATCCTTATTTTGGATTTACTATTTTTTTTAATATTTTATACCTCGATTCCTTATTTTTCCTTCTAGTCTTATTTTTAGATTTTCTTTCGACTTTGATCCTCTCCAACCTTTTATTTTCCATTGTCATCTTCATTTTGTTTCTTCTTTCCGCTTTTCTTGCTCTTCTTAGTTTCTTCTGCCAATTAATAGTACATTTCAATTTTTCTTTATTATCATTGTTATTTTGATATTTTTTTTTCTTTTTTGTAATTATTCTCTATCTTATTTTTAAGATTTGCCTTTCTTATTGGTAAACTGTTAATTCTTTCTTTTGGATTTATTCGTTTGTGGTTTACTGAGAATTTTGCCATATTTTGAATCCCGCTATCTAATATACAATAATGACTTGGTCCATGATTACCTGCTGTTGATTTCTCTTCAACATTTTTGTTTATTTTTTCTAATTCCATTTTCACATTCTGCTGGTAGTTTCCTTGTGCTTTTTCTTGCTCCTTAATTTTCTCATTTATATCTGCATTCCTTATTTGTAACATGTTGATAATTTCTTCTTGGTGTCTTTCTATTTTCCTACGCATTTCATTCTGACATTCATCTATCTTATTATTCACCTCTTCTTGTATTTCACCTCTCATGTTTTTAACAATATTATCCCATCTATTCTCATGATCTTCAAATTTTCTTTTAATTTCTTCAAATCTTTTCTCTTGATTATGATCGATTTCTTCAAATCTTTTAGTATTATCTTGTTTAATCTCTTCTAATCTTTTAGTTTGGTCTTCTATTCTTTTAGTTTGATCTTCAAATCTTTTAGTTTGGTCTTCAAATCTTTTATCTTGGTCTTGTTTCATTTCTATTAATATCTTAAGTAAATCTGGTTGTTGTTGTCTTATTTCTTTTTGCTCTTTATCTCCCTTTTCAACATCTCCCATGGTCTCCTCCATACTTGTACTTTCTTCTTCCATCTGTTCAATTTCAATATTTTCTTCCTCTGTTTTGTCCCTTTTTCTACTATCTACCGATTTACCTCGCTTTGACATCTTTCCACTACCAACAGACAACTAACAAAATGATAATTATGTCTTTTATTTAACTTGCCCTACCACGTTGGGACGCCAATTTTTTATGTTATGATATGGAGAGCTCTTTTTCTCATGGTCCTTATTTTTCTTCGTGTGGTTCTTAATTTTTTTTATTAAAACGCTATTTTCTTGACAATATTAATTTATTTATTTTTTACTGTCATTACATTTATCAAAAAAAAATTTTTTTTTATACTCTATTTTTTTATCATTTTCAAATATCACTACATTTTTAATATCATCATATTTACATTTTTAATATCATCACAATATGTACCTATCTACAATCCATTTTTTGTTAAGAACGGATTCATTCAATTATCGCTCTCAAAATTCTACATTATGAATGATTTAAGGCCAATCGAAATACTGAATTTTTGAGTTTATTTTCAATCTAAAAGCTTTTAATTTTTTATGTATTTTTTTAAAATATTTTGTTCGAAAAATTTAGTAAAAAATTTATTTACGTATATATATGTACATATACAATAACTAATCAAATTATATTTTAAAAATGCTGGCAGATTGGCCGCTTTCTAAAATATTTATAAAATCTCTATGAAGATCCCACATAATGGAATTTGTATTTTATTTTGTAAAATTAAACATGATACTTATAAAATATGCAGGGTTTGGGTTAAAAAGATTTAATAAACTTCGAGGAAAACTATACAAGTGGAGTGCATTAAGTTTGAAATATAAAACATAGAAAATTTAATATGGTGAAATAAATATGTAGAGCAATGCGGCATCTTATGTAAAATAATTCGAGACAACATTGCTCGTATCTGTCACTATAAAACTCGGTAAATGCCTGGGTGTATTATAAGATTCCTCAAACACGCATAAAAGTACGCAAACGTGCTCACTTTGCATCATTAACAGAACTTGTAGTTATTTTTCATTGAAAGCTGTAGCACTTCAACTGTGTTATGAAAGCACGAACTGCTTGTTTCTTGTCAAAAATAATAAGTCGTGCTATTTGTTAACAAAAAGAATAACAAAAAAATATATGAGAACATTTATTCAGAGATACAAATTCATGAAAAAAAAAAATTAATACAGATTTTCTTTTGTCCTTTCTTTTTGATGGTATATTTTACATAAATACAGTGTTCTTTTTTAAACGTTTAGATTTAAATGAATTAAAATAAAAATATGAATAACAACAGAATCTGAATATTAATATTTTTGTTTAAAATACATATTTTTATTATAACATCTCCATGTTGTATAAGTTCCTCCCTAACTCATTTATTATTGTAATTGATACCTGTAGTATATTTTATGGTAGATGTGTTTACTTTAAATGTTACATTTCTCGTTTGAACAAATTTAAAATTAATGTATACCTCTCCACACCATATTTTGGATAACAATCAGAAAGCACTGTAAACCAAAATAGACACACACAAAGTAACATCTCGATTCAATGCTAAAACTAAAACATGGCCTTATAAAATCTCATATTTACAAATTAAATTGCTTGTTTAGTAGCTTTTTGTACAGTCTTTTGCATAATTAATGTCGCAGTACAAACGTTTAATGAAAAGATTAATGAAATGCACAAAATCTGTTTTTGGATTAATTATGCGAAAGAGATCTCTTAAGATATAATGTAATATAATGTAACTTTGCATAACTGATACAATATTAAACTTTGCATTGCAAAATAATGTACTGCAACATTATTTATGCAAAAAACTTGCATTAATCAAATACTTGTAAATTTCAATGTTAGATTCACTTAACAGAACAAAACATCACGTTTTTACATTCTTGCGTCATAGATTCAAGAAAGATTTTTAAAAGCTACAAATGCAAAAAAAAAATTAATTGCATTTCGGAAAACATCATTTACTGATAGAGCAGATTTACATTGAGTCTTCTAATTTGTTCAAGTATTGCATATATTGGCAGGAGAGAGCATTAAATCCTTTATAAAAAGTTAATAAAGCAATTGTTTGTTGTCACTCGCCAGAACAGTTGACAATATCTATAACATTTCCTGGAAAAAGTATAAGAATGCAAAAACTCCAATAGATTTAAGCACTCAATAAATTCCGAATTCAGCTAAATTGAATAATAAGTAGTTTTTAAACTATCTTTAAGGTCTACAATAAAATAATTTTATTGAGTTTAATTAGTTTATCTTATTTTCTAAAATTCACTTTGAAATTGTGTCCCATTACCTTCGAGTAGTTAAGTATGTATACCAAATACTCAAACGTCCCCAATACCGTAATTTTTAAGGTTTCAGTTGAAATTGTATTTTATATTTTTCTTATATTTCTAAAAAGCTTTCGACTATGTGTCATACTATTTCTTTTCTTGTGTGCTTCACATGTTCGTGTACAACAAAGAATTGGTAAGATGCATATTTCTAGAATACCACAACGCTACAATGGTGTAAAACACTTCCATCCATTTTCTTTAACTAGGTAATAGAGGAACTAAACAGTTTCAGTTACGTCTTTTCCTGGGCGTCAGAAAAACGGTACTTCGTGACCCGTATAATTAATGTACCATTTGGCTAGCTTGGAGGATCGGAGACAGAAGGATTCGACGATCAAGCTAAGAAATGGGACAAATCAATTCAAATAACAAAGCCTCGTCGTAAACCATCTCTACAGATTTCAGAAAACCTAAAATGTTGCTACGTATTGTTTTTGCTTAATACGTTCAGCTAATGAAGGACATATGGTATAATAAAACTCTCTTTCACTGTTAAATGCTTATAAAATAACAATGACTTCCACGGTCTGAAGAACTGTTCCTGTTGAAGGTGTTCACGGCGATTCACAATTATCTTGTGCATCTGTGATTCAAACAAAAACATCCAAACACAAAAATATAACTTAGCACATACTTATTATACTGAACGCAAAATAATGAAGTTAATCGGTACACAAAACAATATCTGTAACATCAGTTTTGAAAATACATGCTTTATTATAATTATAACAAAAAATAAAAGAGTTGTTTAATTTAATTCAGAAAATAAAGAGCACTAAATGGTTAACGATGGTTAACAAAGGAACACTACCTCACTTCCATAACCTCCACGAGAAAAAATCAAACTTGAGAGCTAGTTGCGCGACCTACACGGATCACGCTCGGAAGTTGACAAAAGTTCCCCAGATTCAAGGAGCAAAAAATGCCTTTTATTCATGAGGGAGCAGAATGATTTTTATTGGAAGATCGAAGCAGTCACACACAATTTAAAAAGAACAGCCTCGTCATACTGTTCGCAACAAATCATTTGGACTCGACGCTTTCAAAAGCATTTTACTATATAAAGTACACACTAAACTTATAAATCCAATAGAATATTCATTATTTTTAATTTTATCAAACTGACAATTTTTGTAATGGATGTCTAGCCTTTTGTAAAGATAAAAGGAAATCTCGTTTTGTAGTCAGTTTCATTCTGAAAATATAGTTAATGCAATTTTATTTTTATATTCTTTGACTTTTTAAAATTCAAAAGGTATTCTCTCACACTACAAACATGAATATGTTCTCTCTAAAAGTAGTCGCTGTATACGGGATTCGTCGAGATAGATTTGCTCGTAATTGATGCAGTTTTAGTCGTGAGGCAGCTTAACTGCAAAAATAACTGAACAAATCCCATGTACGATATGCCTTTTGTATGCTCAACGGCTGGCGCTTTCTACTGTGGAAGTACGTTTAACCAGGTCAAATATTTTGGACAACGGTATTTCCTTTTCGAACAAGTGCACCCCAATATTGCTGAACCGATGTTCTAGCTGCGATTTTTGAGGTCTTCGCCCTTAAAGCTTCATAAAAAGTTAGTCTTTCTTGTAAACCAACTGATTGCAGAGTACATATTAGGGTGACATTAAGGCTGCACAGTAGGCTGACAAACTAATCAGAAAAGTTGTTTGGTGGTAAGCACATCTGAACAGAAGCTATGCTGACTCTGATAAATAATTTTCATGAAAGTGTTTGTATTTACAATTAATTTTAACAGAGATATCTAAAAAAGGATTTTCTACTGATTTTTATCTTTTGGTTTAAATTTTTATAATATAGATACAGTGTAATGCAGGGATAGCCAACAAGTCGATCGCGATCGACCGGTCGTGATAAAATATCATGACTGCACTACGTAGTAGGTTATAAGGCTTTACGTTAGTAGATATACAGGGTGTTTTAGTATGAGGTGCACTCCGGCGAGCTATTGATAGATTAGCAAAAAATAAGTCTAAAAATCTTATAACATTCTTCCATGATAAATTTTCCTCGTACTGAAACACAGTGTATAAACAAAGTATGTATTTCACACCTTCTCCTTCCTACTTAGACAAGTCGATCGTGACACATTTTTAAGATAGAAAGTAGATCTTACGTCACAAAAGTTGGTGTAATAGATAATTTCAAAACAGAAAATAATCCATCACAATATGCCATATTTTATTGTATTCTTTGAAATACAAAAAATTAGAACAGATGTATACCTAATGCATGGAACTCCATATTTTTCAAACCTTAAATACACTTTGTTTGCCAATTGCCATTAGAAGTTGGCTTTTATCGACAGTTGACAAAAACTAACGCATAGCTTTTATAGCCTAGGTTGTATTTAATTTGATATTTATGATTTTAATTTAATAAATACAAGTACAACATATTCAATAAAAAGATGTTTATTTTAGGTTTTCGGCAAAAAAAAACTATAGGAAGAGAATTACATGTTTAACGCTGCAAAAAATGCAGATTCGCTGACTTGGCTGCGCCTCGGCTATGAATCCAACCGTGGCGGCAGCAAATCTACTAATTTTTTGCTTAATTAAACATATAACTATTATTGACAGAAAACATTCGACTAATCAAATCAAATCGAGTACTTGATGTTTGTTTCCTTTCTGTTTAATTTATATTTTTTCTGCTTACACAACCACGCTCTCTGATTAAATAGTCCATTTTGAGCGTTAATGCTGAATTATTATTGACACACTTTTATTGACAATTTTCATGTTTTAAAGGTAATCTTAATTCATTATAAATAAATTTTCAATAGATACTTATTTAATTTTATGCTAATGTATTTACTAAATTAACTGATAACTAGACCTACATTATAGGCAAACTAAGCTATTGTATTTCAAAATTTTAGATTTGTGCAGCAATTCTTATCGATTATAAACAACGACAATATGTATATGAACGTGACATTGCATAATTATTTGTACTGCTACATTTTTTTGTCTGAAACAGTAAAACTGTATAAACTCAGTGGGCTTATTCCATAAATTATTTACCATATTGCATGTATTTTACTAGATTTGTAAAATGAGTTTCAAATAGAATTTAAATTTTAACGCTATTTGTTATAGTGTTGTTTATATTATAACTTACATACATTAGATAATTATTTACTTAGTTATGTCAGTTTAGGAAAAGGCAGAAACTTCAGAAAATGTAATGAAATACGTTACATATGGTTTTACAACAATAAATTAAATAATTACATTATTCTCTCTGTTAATGTACACCAAAAATTAATAAACAAACATCAAAACAACTTACTCGAGTTACTTAAATTATAATCCAGTACCATACTTATAAACACGTAAATATTATTTCAGTAATAATATTTCAACCCTTAGTTTACGAGGAGGGATTTTGTTCAGGTTTTGCCAACGTACCTACAGAGTTATAATATGAGCCTTTTAATTAATATCTCTAAAGATATTTGCAAGAATAAAATGTTATGTTCTTACATAAAACTGTTTAAATCTTAATTCTGTATAGGTAAATTTAAATTGAGGTATTTTAAAATACAACGATAATCTCTGACCTACGTCACGCCTTAACAGTTTTTCAAAGTTTTCGAACTTGCCTAACTTGACTTTGAGTTGCGTTAAATCACATTCCAAGTTATGCGATTACGTTCCGAATAAAATTTCCTCTATTCAAGAATCGTTTAAGTGAGAAAATTCCGGTCACAGCTGCAGCATCAATAATCGATATCGCTTCGTATCATAATGAATTTTTGCTCGGTTACTTTTATTAACAGCATTCCTCGTGTAAAATTGAACATTAATGAGTAATATCATTACAGCTTTTATATGAGATAACAGCTACTTTTCGTAATAAAAAGCTAATATAAATGCAAATTATTCTGAATTACAATACGATTTCGTATATAATTTCTTCTCTAAAGAAATTCCTAGCATTACTGGTTTGCACTTAGGTTGACACTTATTTGACAGAGACATATAGTTTTTGCTCTAACTGTATGGTATGTCTGAGGACGTGAAATATTCGAATCCTTTGACATTTATACTCAAGAAAAGTACACGGAACGTGATGACCGTCTTTCAGCTTCACGACGCTGAAATGCCTGCCAGTGGTGACGTTGCACGTTTGATTTCATTACGTCTTGCTGCAGGCGACGCCAACATGTGAACACTTCCAGAATAATGATATATGCCACAATAAAATGCTTAGCTGCTCTCTATTTGAAACTTTATGCGTTTAACGCCATAAAAACTAAATAAAATAAACGGTTTTCTCTTTAAACCGCGAATTTTTACACTCTTTATTCAAGGCATAAAAACAAAATTACATTGCACACTTTTGAATCTTCTATAGTCATGTAGTTCCCCCTTTTCGCTACTTTTACGATCACATCGGATCTAACATCGTTAACCTTTTTTACAGGGATGCATTGTCACCAAATGCGAAACGATCGCAGAAACATCAGCAAGTCCACATGCTTCAAAATCTGACGGATTTGTTGAGGAAAACCTTTAGTTCGCAGTTTGTATTCCCTGCCCTGGGTCATGACGATCCCACCTCACGCAAAGAACTCGGAAAAATGTGGAGCCGGTGGTTGCCCACGGATTCGATGAATACATTCGAATCAGGTAGGTAGAGAATTCTTCCTTTCTAGATTTACTGAGAAAAACTGCTTTATTGCCGACCTTACGTCAAAAGTGAATAAAATAGAAATTACTAATCATTTCAATTTTTTTAAAAGATAATTATTCAGATTGAATTAAGACTTGTAAAATGAATAACAAAAAGTGTGAACCTTTTAAGAGGATTATTTTGTATTTGTATTTTATCTCTCATCTGAAAAGCTAATTTGAACATTGCACGAATGAAAATGTAATCCAGTCATCACCGGTGACGTTTAAAGCAGTGTGTGATATTCCTGCGAAAGTTAATTGGCAGAATTCTGTATGACGAGTTACAATATTTATTTACGATGAATTAAAAACACAACCCTTCTAATTTAAGCAAATAAAATTAGAAACGTTGAATGTTTATTTTGAACCAGATAGTATTTGTGTTGATTTATCTAACAGTATTAGAGTGACTGGTTAGTGTTGTTCTGCTTTAAACAGAAGCGGGTTCGTAATAAAATTAACGATTATCAAAAACTCAAAATAAGTTAATGCCGGAAGCGGTTTCTACCAGTGAGAATTCAATTTTCTGAACCTCTGTCTCGGCACAGAAATCTCATTGCGTTTTCTTTTTTAAAAATTGAGTTTTCTTTAAAAATTAATTTATTCTTTCGTAGTCGACTAACGCGGTAACAAACTCAATCGATTTGAACAAAACTTCTTCCAAAACGTGAATTTATAAATTTAGATATCTCTTCTATGGTTCTTTTAATGACTTCACGTGCTAAATGTACTACAAGTTTGTAATGATAGTATTAGTACTAATAAAATTAATAGAAATGTTTGCTTAAATGGTTAGTATGCAGGAACGTTTAACATCATTTGTTATGCATTAACAGAAAAATTAACCGATGATGCATTATTGTAAAAGTTTGTACATACCCAAAAGTATTATAAAAGAAAATTTTTATTGCTAGTGACAAGAATTACTACTTCCTATTATTGATTTATTATTTGTGTACATATTGTATTACGAGTTCAACGAACTAAAATGTCTTCTTTTAATAATAAAATATAATTTAATGTTATCACTTATCAAATTAACAATTTTCTTTTTGGTGGCATTTTGTTGATAAGAAAAACAACGAAATTGTTTCAAAAGTTCGGAGTTTGATTTAGATTAGCTAGCTAGCAACTATAAATTTTGCGCTCTCAAGGAAACATTTCCCCAGGTAATATTTCAAAATAGCATTTCCTATAAAAGGCACAATCAATTGCTTGGTAATATGCAAATCCTATACCTGTTGCCTATAGTTCTACTGGGAATTCCTGACAACGGAGAAGAACAATCAGAAATTTCCAATTATGTTTTGTTAGTAGTCATTTAGATATAGTAATAATAATTATTAAATTATTTCAGACTTTCAAAAACTTTTAGACAACGCATTTGTTGCACAACGTTGAACGTTACAAAAATTGTAGAAAACAGATTTTCTTTGACACAAACAACACAAGAGTTAAGAGGAAGGATATTGAAACATAATGATGAATTTTGTACACATACCATTGATTTGCAGGCTTTACCTGTTGATACCTGCTCATCCTGAATCTGACCACACCATTCACTGTAAGATCTTCCCTCAATCATTTCCGAATGCCTTTACCAATAATTTTGTTTTTATTGGATATATCAATGCTGTTAAGCTCTAGTTTACTAAAACAAATATTTTTATCCTCTACAAGAATTTTTCTTTACAAATGGACAGTTCACTTTTGAAATGAATGAAAGCTTCCCATTCCGAGACTTATTTTCATCTTGAAGTTTCAAAACTAAATTTTCTAATGATTTTAAAATTCCTGAATTGCAAATCACACAATCTATACAACTTCATTATTGACCTTGCAGCTTTCTAAAACTCACTATGTGCTTATTAAACAACCTAGGGTGTACATATAACCTTTTTGAATCTTATTGATAGTTACATAGTTTCTAAGCCATCTTTTAATACGTCTTTGGCATCCAGTCACTGATATTTTTGCTATCGGCCCTTTTCTTATGATTTAGGACGATACTTGCTTGTTTAAAGCTTGATGGAGCATAACATAGTATATTTCACATGATTGTAGCAATCTTGGAATTTTATTTCAGATATTAAAAACAACGCACAATTTCTTTATCAGGGCCAGGTGAAGTATAATTAGCAATTTTCTTCATTGAATTAACAATTCCTTCTTTGCTAATATTGTTGTAGTAATTATTTACATCTTTTTCTTTTTCTTCAGTTAATTTTGACGAAATATTTAAGACAGAATTATTATTGTTTGAACCACACGGATCTGATGGGTACTTATAAACAACACTGATGTCGATATCAGCATAATCAAAAATTCTCTTTACTGCTTTACGGCGCTGATTATGATACAAGAATTTCGTTAGTTGGTATTCAATTTGGTTTTTCCTGTTCTTTATTTGAATTGTCTTTATGGATTAGAAGTTGATGATTAAAAAGAATTTTTTCTTCTACATCTTGTCATCTTACATGTTTCATAATACCTTACCGCTGGTGCTTAGTACCTGGAAATTTTTCGATGCAAGTATCTCTACTAAAATTCTCTTGATCTTCATAAATACTATTTTCAAGTTTAGTATTTTTATAATAAAAAGCATATTTCTTTTCAAATTGTTAAGTTCTTTTTTGTGCAGTGCTAAACCAATTAACTCTGGATGGTTAGTTAAATAATAATAGTTATGAGGCTGTTTCAAGAGATATCTCAGCTTGATCATGAAACCTCGATTTCGTTTCTACAGTTTAGCTGTAGTCTCCAATTTATGGTTTAGGTTCGTTAAATTTATGTGTATTCCTTTGCTGATTTTTCTGAATGGTCTATAGGTTGATTTCATTTTTTTATTTAAATGTTTTAAATTTTATTGAAGTGATACAATCTAGAACGTGTTATCAACAAAGCTCTTCTACATTTAGTTATGTAGTTTCTTTGTTCCTGGGCGTTTCCTGTATTCTACAGGTTAGCTTTTAGTGCCTTTTTTATTTACCACAAAAGACTTTAAAGTCTTGGAAATTTCTTGGTTCTACAGCTATGAAATGCAGACCTACTGCACTTATTAGTGCCAGCATTTTATTTTATAAAAGTTACATCTGGTTTACAAACGGTAGATTCCATAAACAACCATGCATTCTTGCCCAAATAGTTTCAATTTATACCATAAATCAATAAAGCAAACTATTCACTTGTTTCTTTCATAAGCCAGGTGATATGGTGTTAATGAATTCTGTTTTGCACAAAACAATTTTAATCAGGTTCCTTCTTTTCGGAAACCTTAGTGGTTACAATGACGAAATTACCTTAACCTACATAAATGAAGACGACGTGGGTGCCTCAGAAAAAAGCAATCATACTGTATCACAATGGGCTTCATATTTACAGTGTCAGAAAACCAGTGGGTGATGAATCATATTACCGGAGAAATCACACTTATAATGTCGTGTTTGCGAAAACCATTCTGTCAGAGATGAACTTTTACAAAATACACTTACTACTTAATTAACCGATAAGCGGAATTTTAACAATCTAACATTTCCGCCGGTGGAGTATATACAGATATTTCTACGAGTGATTATTTTCAAAAGTCGTTATAACAGACATGTTGTATAAAGGATATAATAAATTAAAAGCTGAGTTGTTCATGTTGCCGTCAAAATAATAAATTCTATTATTTTAAGAATTTTATCTTCAAACGTATTTAAGCTTCACAAAAACATGTTAAGACAACTCTTTAATAGTCCTGCAGATAGGTGAAAAAATTGTGCCTTTAATGATAGAAACATACAGCTTGGGGCATATTTACTACATATATAAAGGTTTAATTTTGGATATGAGGCCATCGCAGATTTTGCCTAGTGCAGTAATGGCGAACATTCAAAATGGCGGCCTGTGAATATAGTTTTTGGGCTTCTTTTTTATTGTTATTTGATAATGTTAATAGTGAGTAATTGTTGTTTTGTGCATGTAAATGCTATTTTTAATAATATATACCATATTTTATTTATAATATATTTATTTATATTCTATTTATAACAAATGTTGATTGATTATTTCATGAAATACTAATAGGAAATACTAATACTGCATTGTGTGCAATTTATTGAATGCTGATCGGATAAATACAGTATTTAAGATTAGATTACTAGCTTTTCCAGCTGCCTGAATGAGTGTTTCAGTCCACCTACTTTCATCCAAGAGATTTCCAAGAACCTTGAGAACTGTCATCTCAATATAAAGTCCACCAAACAGTATAACAAATTGACCTTCACCATGAGTTGCGGGCCAGTTCTACTGGGTTTGCTTTTCCAATGCGTACAGTAGCTAGTCAAATGCAGTAATCTGCCCCGGATTAAGCCTATCAGTTGATGATCCATTGAATGGCAAATCATGGCCACTGACGTTGCATGGTTTGGAAACAAAGGAAGCAACGAAGAAATTGTTAAATCACATTCTTTTGGTTTATTCACTTGTTGAATAGCGCTGTATGCTGCCCAGGTGATTATTTCATTTCCTTGTAAGGTGTATTCTTTAACCATATCTTGGTAGTCAACAAAGTTTTCGTGTACTATTGGCAAAGAACAGTCAGTTTTAATGGCAGGAACAGGGGTAACACTTGTGTAGCTTTCAGGAAGATGTTTGGTTGCCTTCACGACAGAAGGACTTGAGTCCTACTTCGATCAGTCCCTCTGAAATTACTATCTGGATGTTGAAATAGAGATATTTCTGTACCATGGAAAGAGTCATGATCAGTAGTAGAACTTGGATTGTGGTCAATATTATCAACCGCACTAGTTGTGAGAAGCCCTCCTTTTAACTAAACAGGAACGACAGCATTTTCCATCTGATAGAGATGACATATTTCATTTCTAAGTTTTGATGAAATGTCTAGCACTCGGTCGTATGATATACTTAATCCGAGCTCGTAAAGGTCTTCAACTAGTTTACGCTTGCGAGTTTTTGTATGAATTAAAATACCTAAGTATATAGGCAAAGGGGTTTCTCGATCTCGATTGTGCTTGTAGACTGTTCCAGAATGACACTCCCGACGTCTTACCAAACTGTTATACATTAGTAACTGTGCACAGTAAGGATAGGTTGTGGTATTGTTGAAAAACATGACTGCGCTTTAATATTAGGACCATTTGTAACCGTAGCAACCAGTGCTAACAGAGATGTACGGAGTCTTCCTGCTTTAGCAAGATGAATAGCGTCACTGTCTGTTTCGTATTCAGAAGCTTTTCTCAGAGCTAATCCAGCATCATTATTAAATATTAACATCGCATTTCGACCTTGCTTATGTGCTTCCATATCAGGAAAGAATGCAAGTACCCTGTTTTTAGTTTTGTATGCGCCCTGATACATCACTGCCTAGTTGTTTCATCCTCATGCTGTACAGTCTGCATAGATCAGCAAGTTTAAGTATGGGTGCGATTTCATTGTCACTATGAGTATCTTCGATGTATGATATAAGTTTGGCAAATGCAATACCATGGTTAGTTTGTTCTGTTTCAGTTTCTTGTGTGTTCTTTCTATCTCTTGCTCTATTATATAATGATATGAGGCATTGAACATGATACGAGGTATTTAATGCGATAAGATCACCGGCACTCAGCTTCGCAAGCAGAGGCCTGTCCCCCAGTTTAAGAGCACAGTGACGAACACGAGCATCTAGTCCGGATGTAGATGCAGCACATAACGAACTTCTAGGTTGTGCAGACTGTTCACAAAAAAAAACAAATTGCTTTCGAATTCACTGAACTATTCCCTACAAAATTCTAGCGAGTGAATTTCGTAACACTATTTGCATTATTCGCAGGTTCTATCTTCTTTTTCTGAACTCTTTGAAGTTTTGTTTTATTGAACCTTAATCCTTATGTCGGATTAATGTTGCCTCGGCACCTCCTGCATCATCGAGACGTGCCAGGTTTATTGTCCTTGGTAAACACCCTGCATTACTAAACCCTAAAAGTAAATCAGAAATTATCTTATAACCACTTCCCTTTTCTTCACGTTTACTGTCTGCTGGACACCGAAAAACCTCAGACTTGTCTTCTTGCAATATAAAACGCTTGTTCTACTCTGTTTCTTTGAATTGTTCAGATGTATCAGTATTTAACGGATTCATCAGCTGATGCACTACATCTATTTCTTTATCTTTTTTTTCTATCCCGTCACCTGAAAAACAATTAATGTGTAAATATAATGATGACATGCATGGGCGTCCGCTCGATGATTTCCAGGGAGGGGCTAACCAACAAATTTATAATATAAGCCATATATAAGTGCATGTAGAAATAGAAAACGAAATACAATTAAAAATCCAGGGTGGGGGCAAGCGCCCATCGTGACATGCACACATATTTATAGCATCAATTGATGTTAAATCACATATAATACTCTATTAACATTATCAAACAACAATAAAAAAGGAGCACAAAAAATATATTCACAGGCCGCTATTTTGAATGTCCGCCATTACTGGAATAGGCAAAATCTGTGATGGCCTTATATCCAAAATTAAACCTTTATATGTGTAGTAAAGGGTTTTCCAATAAGAGGTGTTATTTTGATATTCAAAGAAAAGTGCCATTTTTTAATATAAATGATCGGATGTTTATTTCATTATAAAGAGGAAGGTATGCCGTTAATAGTGGAAAATAACATCAGGCAAATGACCACCACGACCACGCTTACAGGACAATATCCTTTTCATGAAATTGTCCATAACCAAATCGCAAAGTGGCTGCCCTATGTCCTCGATAGCCTCACGAATTCCATCTTTGAGGTCTTGAATCGACGCTGGGCTGTTGGCGTAGACCTTCTCTTTCACGTGGCCCCAAAGAAAGAAGTCGCAAGGTGTTAAATCACAAGATCTCGGTGGCCAATTGTGATCACCTCTTCGAGAGATAACACGGTCCGGAAACTTTTTCCGTAAAAGATCAATGGTTTCGTTGCTTGTGTGGCACGTAGCGCCGTCTTGTTGAAAGTAAACGTTGTCCAGATCAATACCATCCAATTCCGGCCATACAAAATCGTTAATCATCTCTCGATAGCGCAATCCAGTCACCGTAACTGTTGCTCCAGCCTCATTTTCGAAAAAGTAAGGTCCAATGACTCCGCCGGACCATAAACCGCACCAAACAGTCACACGTTGAGGATAGAGAGACTTTTCAACAATAACTCTTGGATTTTCTGAGTCCCAGATCCGACAATTTTGCTTGTTGACGAAGCCACCGAGGTGGAAATGGGCCTCATCACTCAAGATGATTTTTCGATGGAATTCTGGATCATTTTCATGCATTTCAACGACCCAATCAGCAAAGACACGACGTTGTTGATGATCGGCCGGCTTGAGTTCTTGTGTTAACTGGACTTTATAAGCCTTAAGACTCAAATCTTTATGCAAAATACGGTGTAATGACGTTTGTGGAATGGCTAATTTCAAAGAACGACGAGGAATGGACAAACCTGGGTTTTCTTTAACACTTTCGGCTACAACAGCAATATTCTCGGCTGTTCTTGAGCGACGTGCACGGGTTTTATTCTTCACATCACTAACTTGTCCCAAGAGCTCGAATTTTTTCACCAATTTCTGTATTGCGGTCCGACAAGGTGCTTCACGGTGACCCAAAAATGTTCGAGTTTTACGAACCGTCTCTGCCAAATTTTCACCATTTTTATAGTGAATTTTAATAATTTCAATGCGTTGTTGAAGCGTGTATCGTTCCATATTTATTAATGGCGTAGTTTCTACTTGTCAAATGTCAAAAAATGATAGCTTCAAAAGTGACATCTACCGAAATAGCGGGCTATTCAAAATAACACCTCTTATTGGAAAACCCTTTATATGTGCCCCATTAAAAGCACTATTCTTAAAAATATTTCACTTATCTGCAGCACTATAAGCAAGAAACTACTCTTTGAATTAAATTTTTGAAAAATAATAAAAGATGATTTATCTTTATATACTAGAAAATTCAAAACATTTTTATAAGACTGCCTGTTAAATCTATTTGATTCTAAAGCCTATACTAAACAACAAAAATATTTTTAATTATCTTTCATTAATTCTAAAGTAAAGAAAAAGTGTGCATGGTTGCTTCGCCAATATGTAAATTTTTACGGCAGAATTCCTAAATAACAGTTGTACTTTTCTTTTGCCGCTAGCAATTCTTTTTCATAGCTTCTTGTTGATCGTCGATTTTTACGTAAGCAAGGTATTTTCTGGCAGCCTACTTTTCTTTCAGTGGGTTTTACTCTAAGAGGATAATGTCATTATCGACGTGCTGAAAAAAATATTTCATACAAAATTCTCCGTAAATTAACATTATAGAATCTTTTTTTTCTCGATTGAAAACTGATGTAGTAAATTGACTGTTTTCTGAAAATAAGTAAGTACTAAATTAGATTTACGATTTTTAAAAGCGTGTTCCCATTAGCTTTCTTAGTTTCTCCTTAGTTACATGCTTCCCAACCGGCTTCTGTTCTAAGAATCAAAATTAAATTTTTTTTTAGCCTGTATCTATTTCGGCAGATTTCGTAGAGGTAAAGTTTAGGAGTCAAAAGGGTTTGTATGACAAAAGAGCCACTGTCGTGCAAGATGCCGGTGTTCTGGTTGTAATAACGGTAGCTAATAAAGATGGCTATCGTTTACGTTAGTTATCGTCTTTGAACTAATATTATCCATTATCTTAACTCCCACCGTTTTGTATTATCTATTAAGTGTTTGATGTATTTAGTATTGCATAAGTATAAAATGTTAACTTTAAACAGTTACAAATTTCTTTTGGATGCTAATTCTTATAGACCCCAGACATAACGATTGTTAAATTATGTTAACAATCTGTTTGCTTTTGATTGATTTTTTCTATTTTGACTACAAAATAGGTTTGTGGATTTTTGAACGTGATGTCTATAATATTTTTTAGAAAGGTGATGCAACTAGAGGTAATAATCTGTTTTCTAAAGCAAGAACATTTGTTAATTTTTACGACATAGCAGAAACTACTATAACTTAGAAACGTATCAATACAAACTAATTAAAAATTTCTGAAGAGACTGCTACTTACCTTCTGTACTGAACTGGAACTTGATCAATGATTTCCAATTTGCATCCCTTGGAAATTTATCGACAAAAACTTATAAATGGATAGTATAGTTTGGCAAAATTTCGCAATTGCAATCCAAAGACTGTTCTTGTAAGAATTTTTTAATCAGTTTACGTATCAATCTCATTCTTCTTATAAGAGTATCTATAAGGGTACAATTCTGAATTCAGCTTATCCAGAGGTGTGAACTGTCATTATCTGTTCACGATTTTTAAGTTCACGCATATAAAGGTAAGGTGTTCAAATGCTTCAGATCTCAAATATCAGCAGAGGACAAAACAAAAGGTTGTGAGCAGTAAGATTCCCAAATAAAAATGTTTTAAGATTTTTACATTAAATTGAAATAAGTGGCAACTTTAACAGCTTAAATAAGCTACAATTTATGAGTAAATTACGTGCGTTTTGATAATTTTCTATTACATGAATAATGAAGAAAACTGTTTAGAATACAAAAATTTAGACTTCAGGTGAATTAAAGATAAAAAAAAGAAAATAATTCGTCAAACTTATAATCAACGTTTTTGAAATTCTCAGCAGTTTCTTATAGGTATATGACTATTAGCCCTTACTCTTAAATTTTACTCCCTACACAGACTTTCACAGTTACATGTGATAAATTCTGATAAAACAGTCGTATTGGCAAAATTTTTTACAGAAAAGCTTTGACAAAAATCCACAAAGAGATATTCTCATCAAAACAGCAATTGAAACATAAAATGCGTTATACTGGATGTCCAAGTATACGAGAAATTATTGTAACAGAATGTCTAAAATAAAAATGCAATATACCGAGTGCCCGATGTTATAAAGCAAATTAACTAAAAACGAAGATCACTTAGCAGATAATTGATTACTCTCACTCCCATTACAAATTAAATTAATTTACACAGTTACAGTGGCAGTTATAGACAATCATACAGCTTCTTGTAATTTTATGAAAAACATCTAAAACAGTATAGTTGGCTACAAAAACAGAAAGAAGTGAAGTTCTATGTGCCCAGTGGAGATAACGTAAGGCACCTCGTAACTCTTGAAGGCAATGTCTATTATCAAACTTTAAGGTTTCTTGGTTGCAAAATGAGTACATTATGTAATTGCCAACATTTGGAAATATTTGATTTCATTATTAACTTTTGCTGCGATAAATAGGGCCTTCCTACCCTACGTGCACAAGAACGAAGATTTGACATTGAAAACACGTTAATGTAGTCGAATCGGCGTGTCCGGTTGAAATAGTCACGTTATATTTTGGTAAGACATTTAACCGTAAAATAACGTTAATTAAACGATATATTGACGTACTTTCAAAGTCTAATTTGAAAAGTCGTGTTTCTTGCGACACTGGCACGTTGACGGACACGTTGGTTCTTGGTTATCCATACACGTTGTTTCAACGCACGGCTGCACATTGAGTAGGTTTAGGGGTTTGCATTAGTTATTTGGGTTTTTACTAGTTTCTACTCAATGCCGTTCTTTTAATTCGCTTTGGTTTAGTTTGACTTCGTCAAACCTATGTGACGGTTCTGCATTCAGTTATTATTAGACGGTTTATCATTCTAAACTAATTTGCTTTTGGTGTTCAAATACTCTTCTTTAAAGGAGTTTGATAGATTTATGTTGAATGAAATACTAATTAAAAAGCTGAAATTATTATTTGATGCTTACCTGTCATGCCACATGACATCAAGAAAGCACGTGGTCTCCAAGAATGATTTTGATTTATCTGGATCATCTTTAATTAATCTGGGATCTTCAAGTAAACCAATATATCATTTTTGATTACTATTGACACAGCTAAATCCTTTGATGAACAATTTGATACTAAAATTCAAGCGGTCGCTGTACGTTCTTGATGTGAAGAAGGAGATTCAGTAACGATTAGTGAACGAATAAGAAATTTCAACTATAACTTTCTGGTTTTGCAAGGTATGTGTTTATGTTATTTAATGTGACTTTTACATGCGTTTATAATTAGAATTAGAAATTAGAGTATGGACACGTTTTATGATTCAGGCTTTTTTTTGCGTAATCAAGTTTATCTACTTTTACCTGCAACTACGAAACTTCCCTATGAGTTCATCTTTTTTTGTGCTCACGGGATCAAAGACCTTTTTGGAAGTTCCATCACTTCCAACTTTGATTCTGGAACGGTGTAATTAACTTAGGAAATACATTAGCATTAAATAAATTTAACTGTTCAAGAATATAAATAGCGAGGTTAGTTTTGCCTGCTAGTTACTTATATAATTACTTTTGGTTTATCTTCCTAAGTTAGAGCGTTTATTGTAGATTAGGTTAAGTAAGTTTTTGATTTCAGATTTAATTAATAAATAAACAGATTTACAGTATTTAAATGTCATTATTGATTAAGATTAAAGGAAATATTACGGTAAGTCGTTTAAGAGGAATTAATCAACACATGCAAGATCCTTTTTTCTATAAAAACTTAGCGTGCAAAGATTCGAAATATCTACAAGAACAACAAGCTGTTTTAAAAGGAAGTAATAGTTAAAAAAAGACCCTTTTTCTGTAAAGGTTTAATGCGCGCACGTCACATTCGTAAAAGTCAATATTCTTAAAATTTCTGCTTTTTTTAAAAAGTGTTGAAAGGCGTGGGACCCTACACTGTTATGGCTAATATCAATTTTTGAGTGATTGTAAAATGGTCGTATTTGGGCAAAACTCACCTTTGCTGCACAATTGCGTTTTTTATAGTTTATGTATACATAGGTGTATACCTATGAAATGAGACTTTTTTTTTCAATTTTAAACGTTTATTAACAAAAAATGGTTACAAATTTAATCTTCAAAATAATAGCCATCGCTAGCGACACATTTTACCCATCTCTCAGGCAATTTGTGAATGCCGCGCCAAAAAAATTGGCCGTCTTTGGCCGCAAACCAATCATCGAGCCATTTTTTGGCTTCTTCGTGAGAATTGAAGCGCTGCTCGGAAAGTGCGTGGCCCATCGATGCAAACAAATGATAATCGGAAGGCGCCAAGTCTGGTGAGTAAGCCGCATGCACCAGCGGTTCCCAATCGTACGTCTCCACCAATTCCCGGGTCGCTCTTGTTCGATGTGGTGGTGCATTGTCATCAAGAAAAATTACTTTGTGACGCCGATCGGCATATTCTGGGCGTTTTCGGTGTATAGCGCTGTTCAAATCGGCCAATTGTCGTTGGTAGCGTGCACCGTCAACTGTTTCACCTGGTTTTAATAGCTCGTACCAAATCATACCATGCTGATCCCAGAAAACACACAGCATTGCCTTGCGGCCGAAGCGATTTGGTTTGGCCGTTGATTTTGGCTTGTGGCCATTTTTCATCACCCGTAACGATTCGATGCAAAAAAGACTTCCTTTTGAACCGGGAGAGCAGCATTTCACAAGTGGTTTTTCGGTTCTCTTGCTGCCTTTCAGTCAGTTCATGCGGCACCCATCTTCCGACCTTTAAAATCATGCCCATGTCTTTCAAACGTTTGCAAATGGTTTTTTGGGTCACTCCCAACTGCTCTGCCATCATTTCTTGCGTTTGACCATCATCTTCATTCAACAATGCTTGCAATTCGGTGTCCTCAAACTTTTTCGGTGGCCGGCCACGTTCCTCGTTCTCCACGCTAAAATCACCACTTCGGAATTTTTTCAAACCACCTGAAGCACTGTGCTCTGCTTAGAGCATGTCCACCGTAAGCTTCTATAAGCATTTGATGAGCTTGAGAAGCGTTTTTCTTCAATTGATAACAGAAAATCAACGATGTCCGCAAATCGTAGTTTGAAGGCACGAAATTCGACATTTTTAAGAGCGAAAAAAATGCGTTGTTGTATGAAACATCACAAACAATGAATTGAATATTGTTGACAGATGACAGACGAAAAAAATAAGACATTTGGGACAGTTTAAAAATACTCCTAGCGACATCTGTGGTCTAATAGCTGAAAGTCTCATTTCATAGGTATACACCTGGTAGTCCGCAATTTCTATAAAACCTTTGTTCTGCTTGTTATAACAGCCCTAATAAATTTGATAACTACATAATTGGGATAAAAGATATATTTAATAATTTCGCTTATAATTAGGTATATTTGTTTATCCATTTATTATACAATATTTACACATTTGTTGTGTTACAAATTATTTACTTTTTTGTGTCTATTTACATTTGCTTGTTAGTTATAATCTTTATTTATTACTATTTGTTTTACTTCACACCTTATTTGTTTGTTATTTGGCTCTTTTTCAGTTTTTTATATTCATTTTGCCTATTACTATGAGTTTTGAAGCTAACTATCACCTCGCTTTAGAGGCATGCCCGTGGAAAATATTTCTAGGTGCAAAAAACTGACGTCCATTAAATTTTTATTCTTTTATCATTTTTAAGAATTTTTAATTAACATCTACTAGAACCCACCACCCAGCCAACGGGTTAGCACTAAGGAATTTCAAAAAATGAAAATTTCGAATTATTATGTGTTGCCTAACGTATACACGTACTTAAGTATCTACAACATTTCCAGTTTTGATTACTGTCTAGCTAGCGTTACACAAAATGTAACATTAATAACCGTTTGCTGAAAATCAGTAGTTGTTTTATTTAACAACTGGTTATAAATAACTAAGACGTAACTGTATAAAAGCCATTGCTCTCAATAATTCGTTAATTTCAAGGGCCTGAAGACACATTCTAAATCTATTAAATAAAACTTAAGTGCTGCTCCAAGGACGATAAAACCACAATACCTGTGATAACTGTAAATTAAGCAAACTAAGCACCCGCTTTAAGATGCTGTAAATTGCATATCTGATCAAGTATTTTACTGACTTGCTAACTTTATATTTCGATGACTACGTGACATAGTTTTATGACCAACGCAGGGCTGGCGATTTCGCGCTTGAACCAACTGATTGGCTGAACGTGTTTGTGTTCGAGGTAATAAAACCAGCTCTGCAATACCGACTGTATATAAATCCTTAATTCTGCAGGTTTATTTTAAATTTATGTGTGATTGATAAAGTTCGTCTAAAGAAAACCTGCGAACTGTTTCTCTATTCACCGCAAATAAATCGACTGCAGCTTTAAGAAATAGTTTATTAATGTTCAACTCGAACGTTACTTATTGCTTAATCTCAGTTCATATTCGAATTGCTCTGAAACCTAATATCGAATTAAGTTTAACTTTAACTATATTTGGTATCACTTTCTGTTTGTTATAGATCTTTAAAGCTATATATAGTATTCGTGATTCCTCATGTTTAACAATGCAGTTTTCTGCGGGATGACGTTATTAATTATTCGAATTCATTTTCATATAAACCATGAAATTTATAGCCCCAATAAAAGTGAAAGCTCGTTACAATTCTGAGACGTACATCCTTCACCAACGATATTTATAACCAAACGTAGAGGGCTATAATACATGCTTTTACGAGGGATGCAATAAATCCAACGAGATGAAATGATACGTAAAAAATATTAAAATTTTTATCACCGTACAATTTTGGTGCTCTTAATTGTTTCTGTTATCAAATAGTAAAAGCCGCACATTATTTATACTCTTATGTACACATAATCCAAATTTATACCTTTTATTCACACGATATGTATAAATCAGCACCTGCATTACATATTTTATAAATAAATTAATAACCTACTTCGAGAAATAAAATGGTTCAGAAAATGAAATAATTTTGATGGATTACTGCGGAGTACAAGGTAGTAAATTATTCTAAATACACTGAGTAATAATTTATGCCTTACATTTTAGTTAAGAACATTTATTTTCTCTCATCGAGCACAACCCCTTCTTTATTTGGTATTCGGATAACGAATAAATTTTTGAACATTTATAGAAGGAAATGGGAATATAAAGACGAGAAATCAAAGCCTTTATTATTAGTAAAAGCATTTTATATCCGTTTAAATGATCTATGTAACAGTTTATGCGAAAAAAATGTAAATTCCAATTTTGAATTACATTTTTTCTGCTTAAATATTGAGTGTGGGGTCCCATTATGTATCTTTCGTATTCAAACGTTTTTCCTATCTTGTATGCAAGTATGGGTTTATTCGAACTTTCTCGAATTCTTCGTATTCCTTACAGCATTTCGTCTACAGGCACGTCTTAGACAGTTCTGAGATTGGAGCTTTACTTTGTTGGAGAATTTGTTTCGGCATTTTCAGTCTATTCGTAGTTACATATTTTTTATGAATATTATTGGGTATTTGATTTAAACACAATAAAACACAAATTGTTTGAGTAAATTTCAAATATTTAAAATATTAACTAATTTGAGCTTTATAAACGCTGGCCGAATTGTAAATATTTTATTAATACTGTAATACTCTCAAACAGTTCATGCAAATCTCGAAATTCCCTTGTTGAAACATCTACATTGGATGAAATTATCATTATGGTAAATATTGTTATAAGACATTAGGTAGTGATAAGCTTACGTAAATAAAAACCGTAGTCTTTTATTCCATCAACAAAAGACACTTCATTATTACATTGTTAGTTTTATTAGAAGATGATTTCTTATTGGGTTAATGTAACAAAGAGCTGGATTAATCTTAATGCCATTAACAAGTTGTGAAATCTGCTTTTAGACAAATACACTCTTAAAGAAAATTCAACAAAGATTTTATTGGTTTAATACAATAGAAAAGCTGCTCCATTGTTTAATATAGCAATAATTCGACGCAGTAACTCTGAGTTATCTAGTTTAGTGAAAATTCACCAACAGATACAACCTATCAGTCCAGTTGTGTAAAGTGCTGGAATTTTGCGTGCTCAAGAAATTTTACTGTACTTAGGAATTTGTGGCCATTGTAGCCAAACATAGACAAATCAGTTGTTAATCTTGTAGCTCACGCTACAGCCAAAAACAAGTTTAGTATATGTAAGTCTCCAAATAAATTCAATTAGGTCAAGTTCAGGGCGATAATCGCTGAAGTCTAAATAGTTACTTACCGATAGACCAAGCTGCTTCCAATACTAAAAAAAAAACTTTTATAACTTTTTATACTCTGTCTGATAGGGTGCAATGAAATTTCACGTTTACGTTCACCCTTTCTAATGCTTTTTATTTCTCTCTATATTCGACGAAAACAAAATTTCTAAAATATGATCTTTCGAGAATTTTTATTTACTCCATTTGTAAGTAAGGCGTTTGGTAATGCTAAATAATTAAATGTAAAAATTAAATTTCAACTAGAAATTATAGGCTAACTAATTAATTAGGAAACTAACTTCATTCTACCGATAAAAGTTGTCATGAAATTGAAAATACCAGGCAGACCTAAATGAAACCGAAAACCGGTTAATCTACTAAGTTCTGCATAAGATTCGCGTAAATTCCCAAATCAACCAAGAAAAGAACCTCACCTGACTAAGTAAGTTTAACCACAACATTACCCTAGCAATGCCCCTTAAGCCACGGTATTATTATATAAATAATAACACTTGTAACGAGTTTCTGATTGGCAACCACTCCTAAACTTTCATGTTTCCAAGTAACTTTATAACTATCTATCCTACAGCAATTGGTAGACTCATAATCTGTGATCGAGAATCTAGACTCCCGCAACCCACACTAAACTGAAATGTTGACAACAGAGGGAGAAAAGTAATTTTCCAATTGGCTAACTGATAGAAAATTTTTTATCTTTATAATTGTACTGGGAAATAATCATACTAGTTTGATTCTGCAAAATGAGGTCCAAATTTTAAATTAAATATATTACCTTTTATCACTCTTATAGAAAAACATACTACAAAATTTTACCTAGGTGTCTTAAATCTCTTAAGAATGCGTTGTAAATTTAGATATTTATTATACGATAAACGCACACAACACAAGGGAAAAGAATTAACATCTTACAGGTATAGTAAATACAACTTCGTAATTAAAGACAGTAAATTGCATTCGAAATTATTATAAAAAGATATTTTAAAATAAAAACAGAAATACAGACTCTGCACAATAGAAATAATTACAAACGATTAGCCAGCTTAAGGGATTTTAGAATAGTTAGTAATAAAGGAAATGTTGAAAATTAATTTCATTGATCTACGATGTATTGTCATACATCAAAGGGAAGGCAATGGAGCTCACAATAACAATCTGAAATGAATTTTTCCATTAAATAAACGGTTTAAAAGTTACAAAGCTTTGAAGATTTGAATTTTTTAAAGCTTTATCCCTCTGTTGGATTTGTTATTCTGATGTCTTTGTATAATGTAAAATCTGAACCAAAATGGAAAAATATACTATTTAAAGACATTGCAACAAGGTGATGAGGGTAGCCCTACGAACAGTTCCAACTTCTATCGTACTCACCGTCAATCTTTTGAAGAGCTTTTTGAAACCCTGCAATTTTGTTCACTAAACACAGCTTTATGTATTAGAAAACAATCTTTAAAAAGGAAAAAAGTATATTGCTCAACATAATGCAATGAAAAGCAATCTGAGAGTTGTCGCGTAAGAAACAGTTGTACGTCTAAACATTAGTGATCGATAATAGCCGACCTTATTAGAATTCTAGAAAATAGCAAAGTTCTCGATTTCTAAAGTTCAACAGCATCAAACAAGCTCAATTTCTAGTGGAATAATAATGAACAATAGACTTGTATTACTAAACAAACTTGTGGTTATTATGCAATTGAATTTGATCTGCAATGTGTTTTGTTTTATTCTTGAAACATAAAAATAATAAAAATGGCTATAAATCTATGAAACTATTTACGTAGGTCTCTTTGGCCAATAGGACCTAATTATTTAACAGACTTTCATTACACTGAAGCTAATTTATTACTAATTCTTGCATTTTATTTGCAATTATCCTAAGCCATCTTGTAGAACATTTGTAAAAATCTAACTGAAAAGGCACTAAGCCCATTGAGAACACTAAATGTAATTTTCTCATTTACCTATTACGTATTACTACGCTAAGGTTATCTAAACCATTCACTTAGGAAACAGTTTAAGGCTAAATAATTGTTTTCATTTCAAACAATCAAAATTCGTCCAAAAACAGACATCTACAAATCTACTTTTGGTAAGATTATTAGAATGCTGTCAACGATTGAACAGTAACCAACAAACATTTATCGCCGATGCATTAACAGCCCGTTTGATGTATACGATTAGCCAGCCCCTACAACAGTGGCTAGGTGCCGAGCGCTGTTTGTCGACGACGGACTGGGGTATATAGGCATACTACGATCTGCAGTAGATCGTGCGGCGCGCCCGTCTTGCTGCTGCTACATTGTGTAATTGAAAGATATTATTACATCTTGTTGGATTCTAAGGTAATAAATGAATTATTGCAAATATAAATTACTCTTTTTATTATAAACTAATTACTGTTGCAACAAATTGAGAAAAATTACGAAAAATAAATTAAATTAAAAATGTATTGCTCCTTTATATCTCCATTTTTGCCAAATATCTCTACATAGACTCACCGTAGGGATTTAGATGAAATGAGGGTTGCCTACTGTAATTTTTTATTTAGATGGATTCGCTGGGGTTTGAACTCACTATCTTTTGGTTTCTAGTTTCTAGCAAAAATGATAACATAAATAATTTCATTACACTTCTTAGAAAACAGTGGCTATCTTAATAAATATACAACTAAAAATTAAAAATACACAAATTATAACTATGTCCAGAAAGTAAGTTCATTTTATATTTCCCGCCGTTGCAGCGATGCGATCGCAGTTCCGCGCATGCGCGGCAATGACCTTGTATCGTTACTAAGCGATTGACGCCATTTTGAGTTAGTTATCTGCTGTTATCGTGTCACAGTGCTTGTTTATAATGGCGAAGGTAATTGAAAATTCCGCCGATTGCGAGATTAGATCAGTGATTCGGTTTCTCAATGCGAAAAATTTGAAACCAGTGGACATTCATCAACAGCTCTCTGAGGTGTATGGACAGAATGTAATGAGTTATTCTATGGTTGTGAGATGGGTAAAAAAATTCAACAATGGCCGTGTAAACGTGCACGATGAAGGAAGAAGTAGACGTCCATCATTGGTTAATGATGAACTTGTTCATGCAGTGAATGCAAATATTAGAGGAAACCGTAAGTTTACGATTTCTCTTCTTTCTATGGAATTTCCCCTAATTTCACGATCCCTTTTTCATGAAATTGTTCATGACAAACTGGGATATCGAAAGCTTTGTGCACGCTTGGTACCGAAAACTCTTGCCGAGGATCACAAGAAAAAACGCCTAGGTGCTGCTCTTGAATTTTTGACTCGTTATCACAATGACGAGGACCATTTCCTTAACAGTATAGTGACTGGGGACGAGACTTGGGTAGCCTATGAGACACATGAGACAAAACGGCAATCGATGGAATGGAGGCACACATCGTCACCAGCAAAGACAACATCGAAGCCGAATTTGACAACCCGGAAAATCATGTGCACAGTGTTTTGGGACAGATGTGGTGTTCTTTTAGTGGACTTTCTACCACGGGGCGAAACAATTACCGCTATTGCTTACTGTGATACGCTAAGGAAACTGCGTCGTGCAATTCAGAATAAGCGCCGTGGAAAGCTCACTAGCGGCATTTTGTTGATTCATGACAATGCTCGCCCCCACACTGCAAACCTTACACAGCAACTTTTGACTCAATTTGGATGGGAACAATTTGACCACCCACCGTATAGTGCGGACCTTGCTCCCAGTGACTTCTTCCTGTTTTTAAGCCTAAAATCAAACCTCGCTGGCAAGAAATGCAATGACGACGATGAGATTAAAGAACATGTTGCAACTTGGTTACAGTCACAGGCGTCAACGTTTTATGACGAAGCAATACAAAAATTAGTGCCACGCTACGATAAATGCTTACAAAATGGTGGTAGCTATGTTGACTAATAGTTTTAAGTCTACAGATTCTTTTGCAATAAATTATTCTTCCTAATATACATTTGTTTTATTTTACCAGTAAAAATGAACTTACTTTCTGGACATAGTGATAGATTAATTCAAAAATAAAGATATACAACCATAAAGTGAAAAGCGAAAAAAAAGAAAAAAATAAATAAGCCAAACCTAAACTAGCAACGGGTAATACAACAAATAAATAATTCAAGTATAACATTATTTCATTCTTTGTATTATATAATCAGCATCAGCAGTTAGGCATTAAAACATTTCAAAAATAAAGTAGAAATGTAGCTATTCTTAACGCAGACATAAAGATGAAGAAATCAGTTAGAGAAATTCCTGGAAGGATTGGAAAAAAACTTTTGATTTTGGTATCTTTTGATGAATCAGTTTTAGTGACTGTCTTTAAAAGAACTGTTTTATCAAAAATTTAAAGATTTGCGGTCTAATAAATCAGAAGAATAATACGTTGTTCTGCAATGGTTTCTTTTGTTCTGATATATTGTATTTAATACCTTATTATTACTAGTTTCACTATAAAAAAGAAAAACAAAAAATATAAACAGCAAGCACATCTATTACGAGATGTAAAGAATGGTGCGCACAAATCTTCTTTACAGTAAACTGTAAATAACTTCAAAATCATGCTATGTAATCAGAAAACTGTTTTATTCACAAACTTACAACTATTTACAACAAATAAATACATTTCTTAGAACTGGAGCTGACAGACCTCTGAAAACGCGAAGAGATCTGCTGCTTCACCTCTAAACGCCTCGCTAAATATCAATATGACTCGGCCTACGCCCATACCTTAACAGTAGGTGGCTAAGAAACAAAAACGTATTTTTAATGGAATGTAAAATTATTTATAAAAATATTATTTTTAATTCACTTTATTCTAAGAAAATTTTATAAAATGTTTTAAAACGTTTAGAAGTCTTTACAAAATTTACCCAGACGCTGCAAATTGCGTCCAAGGCCTCGAAAAACACGCTTAAATAATAAGTTAAAAATTGCAAATTCACTACTGGCATCATATTTGTTTCCATTTCTAACGTAAATTTTTCAATATTCCACCTCATCAAACGTCAAAAGTGTCCCCAACGCCTGAAAAAACCCAAATTCACAATTAACAATTAATAATTTTGCTGAGAAGGGCCATATCTGCGTTTGCTGGAACCATGAAGAAACAGTACGCCTTCGCTTGTTTTAAAGCAGCTTCATACGACCCGTGTGTTAGACGGAGGGTCACGGTGTTGCTTTTTTAAAATTACAGCGTTTTTTATGGCGAGCTTCGGGCGACGCCACATACTCTATGCGGTACTCACCTTTTCACTTTTCGTGAAATCACCGTCCCTACGGTCCTCATGTTTTCTGCACGGAAGATCGCTTACCTGGACGGAGGAAAAGAGAAAGACGATATCGATAACTTTTAATATATTTGGGTAGATGGATGAACAACGTATTATATAATTCATTATTACCAGTAAAATTGGTTTGGTTTAAAGTTCTTAAATAGGTTTTTCCACGATTTCAAAATAACTTCCGAAAAACTTTTTTTTATAAATCTCAAAACTTTTCATATTTGTTGGTCTTTATTCAGTTTACATGTAAGTCTAGAATTGCTCAATCGGCCTCTAGTAGGGTACACTTGGACCGTTATCAGTTTTAGACACGATCTCGGTCTTTTCATGATTTAAGAAATTTATGACATTTTTGGTATAGTGACTAGCAGCCATGTCTAGTAAAAACAAAATTTTTTCTAGATGATTGACAAAGGGAAAGAGTCTTAAAGCATTTTGAGAAACTGCCTTCCAGATCAAGAATTTTTTGCAATTTTTTTCCGTATGTTTTAATTTGTGTTTCACGGGGAGTTCATATTTAGATATTGTAGATTAGAAGCTTTCGCCTAGTATTTGATCTGGATCTAGAGACCGTAAGTCTCATTATCCATAATAAACATTTTTCCACCTTTAGATGCAACACTGTTTTTGTACAAATTTGCACAAGCTTTTTGTGCCCTTTCTTGTTGCTCTAAAATATTTTTTGAACTGGGATCTCTAGCTTTTGATGATATTCCAATCCTCAATACTACAATACTCAACCCTGCCTGTGATATAATCTTTTTCTGATAGTTGTACAAATTTAAAAATAACAAATAGTAGTAAGCACTACATTAATAAAATAAAAAATTGATTTGTGCAACAAAAGCTATAAATTGCGAGATATTTTGTCAATCACAGCATACAGATGTTCTGTATATTCATTTTCCTTTGAAGTTGCATTTGTCTCAATCGACACAAGATTTACATCTCTATCCCATTACGGGCCCACTTCAACTAAACCTTTGAAGTTTGTCGATTCTCTTGCTGCAGTTTGATGATGGGCCTGTATTGAAGAACCACCCGCAAGGTGGTCAGATCTTCGTCTTGAACAGTAATTCATTGGTAGTCGGTTGCTGATGCTATCGTGCCTTCACAGCAATGTCTACGTCAATGTTCGTCGTTCTGTAACTGTAAAATGACTGAGAATTGTTAAGAGTAGCCAATAGTAAGATCATCAGCCCGGCATTGCCAGCGCTTTACCGGCACTCTTATTTCTCAATTGCTAATAGAAGTTTCGCGCTAGCAAAAAAGCTTTTTTTGAATGCAAAATGTCTTTTAATAAGATCTATAGCAATGAAAAATCAAATTTTTGTATTTTTTATTAATATAAATGATGTTAGTGTAAATGTAGTTAGTTACGAGTGTGTTATTATTCTTTAGATGTTATTGGTATCAATAAAAACACATAACAGGTAAATATTAACATGCACAATAGATAAATAAAAAGAATTCGATGTATATTAAGTATTAATATTTACCCATCCTGTAGTAAGTTTTAATTTGAATCTCATAGCAAAAGAAATGAATAAAAAATTCGTCAAATTTTAAGCATCAACTTGAATTCTAATTATCATTCGTTTCCCTACTTAGAAAAAAAGTTATTATATTCAGGTAATATGGAAATTCTAAGCAGTTTAGCGTTTTAAATAAAATAATAAGAAATATTATATAAATATAAAGTAAATTATGTGTAGAAATTTTTATTATAATTAATTATAAAGAACAGAACTGAGAAGCAGAAAACGCATATTTTTCCGTTGCGTGTTTCAGCCTAAAAGGTAATAAATTTAATGTAATGTATCATAATACATAACGTATTCAGGGAAATAAAAGCTTTCTGGTTAAAGCGAGAAATATATTTTATAACTATATTCACAGCATGATTGCTAAAAATTAAAATTGTCGTTAAAATTATTATGCTATATTTTCTTTTAGCACATAAATTTGGACACAGAGTGTAAACAGCATGACATTATATTATTTCTGAGAAGTTTCCTGTTAGAATTGCATTATTGGAAAATACATAATAGGATATATCCATGAAGCAAATAATGTAACCATAGAAACACGTTACAACAAAACCTTCTTTTGAACCCAAAATATCCCTAGTATTATTATGTAGTATTAGTAGTAAGTAATCAAATGAATAGATGGGTTCAGTTTGTTTATACACAAATTAAGGCAAAGTTCCTCGCACTTAATGAAAATCTGTATCATGCGTTAAATTCGAGCATCTCTTCATATACAGCTTACAAATTGGTTTGAAGGGAATTTCTGTGTACAATGATGAAGTATAGAAGAAGAATAGTACACAATACAGTGCTTTAAAAAAATAAGAAAGTATAATAATTATGTTTTGATTAGTTAAGGCCACTAAAAACTTCGATAATGATTTAGTAATGGATTGCAGAGTTTCTCTTAGGTACCTAACTACAAGTTGTTTTAGTCGAAATTTTTAAATATAAAACATAAAGACTAGAATTTCACTTAATATGGCCATAGCTGAATACAGCTAACTACTAGGTAAGCAACCTATTGTTCATCGTCTTAAAGGAAACTGACAGCTTTGAAAGGGTTAAAACGTAAATTACATTTATGCATATATGATATTTAAGAGCTATAACTGCCTTTACCTTGTACGTAAAATAACACACGTCATGGATATGAAATCGTTTTAACTGACTTCCTAACAAATAAAAATAGTAACAAAACAAAATATTCTATAAAAAAACCTAAGGAATTTCTAATCAAGTTTTGTTTACTTATTTTCTGAACAATAAGCAACGTAGCAAATTTCCTTCTTAACATCTAAATGAAATTGGAAAGAAAACATTTTTTCATTATATTGTGTGCGTATATTATGATGAACACAAATTTCTTCTTTAGGGACTGCAATAATTGCGTTTTCTTGTTTCATTCTTTCCTTGACAAATCAAGAAGCAAAAAACAGTAATTTCGTTTTCCTGCTATATAATGTACTTTCTACAAATACATAGGGAAATGATTTCAATTAATTCTTTTTCTCTACATTGTTGACCTATTTAATGGGAAAAAACATCATTAATTTTAATAACATCGTATTGATTTCCAGTGGTAGGAACAATGGCCAATGTTGTAAAACGTATTAAATATGCATAACATTGTAATATTTTGTAATTTAAAACATTACCAAAAATTTGTATTTGACTTTAAAAATTACAAACACAGGTTTTGTTTTATTTTTATTAGAAATCTAGAGTAGCACAGGGATGCTCAATACTTTGGCGACTACCTTAATCTTACCTTAACTAATTTGACTGTATGGCACATAAAAGGATTTGTAGGTGCACAGATTTAATATTAATGCGAGTTACTGCTAACTAGACACGCAAGATCCGTTTTTCAGGGTAATTCATCAAAATCCATTTAGTAAGCAGGCAATATTAATTACAAAGTACCAGATTAGTATAGCAAATCATTTCTATAGTTATTAGAATGCTCTACATTGTTTAGATGGACCACACTATAAACATGAAACTGATTATTTTTAGTTACTTGCTGTGTGGAATAATTTACTCACATTATAATACTACTGAATAAGGATCGGTGAAACTGTAAATTATAATGTAACAATGTAATTATATGTAGTATGTATATCATGTAACAAATATGACTAAAGTTTCATTTTTTCCTCCCTTTTTACTTATTAAAATAAATTAATACAGGTATGAAACAGAATGGAATTGCCTTCAAGTGTTCTCAAAGGGAACAGATATTAGACAATAGCGTCGCAATTTCAAATAAAGCTGGTTTTTGCAAACCATTACACACATTCGGAATACATAAACCCTTGTTCTTCTATCAATACTTGATAACAGAATAAAATCTACTCCCAGGAAACTAACCATACTAACTGTAAGTATAAATACAAATACAAGACAACTTTTTAATGCTATAATAATAATAATAATAAAGAAAATGAAATAATAAGTTCTGTTCTGCATGAAATAGGACATCAAGATGGTTTATAACCGATAAGATTTTCTTAAATGAATAAATTAAGCAAATGCAAACTCAAAAAAACTTCTTTACAATTTAGAGTGAAGCAAAAAATTCAAAATTCTTTTAAAAGTTGCGATATAATGAATAGCCAAAAGTAAAATTAAGTTTGCTCTTTGAATCTCGACTCTTTAAAATCAGGAGTGTAAATGGTCTACTGATTGATTTGTGAACTTTAAATTATTTATTTTAATTTTCTTTTACGTCTTAAAATACAATAATTCTTTGTTATAGAAAGATGCTACATTAAATAACCAATTTAGCAGTTTGCTACTAAAGATATTATATCTACCACGTATTATTTAGATATCACTTATCTCTTCTTATGTCTTATAAATAATAATGCTCATTGTAAATTATCCAGTATAAGAGATGTTAGGTTTTAAATTTCACATTTTTTTAGATGCGTTATCAAAATTATTGGTTGTTTCTTCAATTTATTACACTATTTTAAACCATTTAGTAACACAAACCTAAAATTATAAACTAAATCTAAACAGAAATTCAAAGAAATTAACAAAAAACTAAATAAAGCTTTATCGGCTCAAATTAAGCAACACCCTGTATAGTATCTGTGAGCGAATTCTAAAATGCTGAACGCAGACTATTGTATTTTTCACCAACATGCAGTATCTAGCTCTGGTGGCATAGACGACACATTTCTTGGTTGTTATCTTTGAGATAATACGGTACAATCATGTTAATACATTTAATCATTTATAAAAATGCTTTTTAAACAAAATGGGTTGTTTGTTAATAAAATTTATTTTTCTTAATTAAAATCTTATTTCCAGTTTAATCGTGTATCTTCTCTTATACAATATAAAAATTGTTTGCTGGAAATGCAAATTAATTGTCAAATGCTCTTGAATTTAACATTTATCTCGACAGAACTCAAAGCTTTTCTTTTCTGATTCATTTAAATTTTATTTTGCATAACTTTCTTTTAGCTAGTAGTTCTACATAAAAGTTACTGTAACATCTACAAGTACTTGAATTTGAAAAATTAAATTTTAAACTAGAATCAATACTAATAAAACGTGGTCGCGTTAAGTTTATAAACAGTTTGTTGATAAAATAAATAAATAATTTAGAAAATTCTTTCAGAAATTTCAAAATTGATGTGATAAGAGTAAACTTAAATTCTAGCATAAAATAAAGTAATGGTCAAAAGTAATGTACAGGTAAGTTTCTTCATTCTTATTAATTTTTTTGCAAGTCTTTAAATTTTCAAAATTGAACTTTATGGTAGACTAAAAATAGATAAAATGACTTATAACTCAAGTTCTTCCTTTATGGCCGGTTAGTGGTCTCTTGCCTTAAATAAAATTTTAAAGTATATGAACGAAAGTTAAAAGAAAATTTACTTCAAGTACTTAATTTCAGCATAGAAAAATTCTCCAACTATTCAAAACAACAAAAATTTGTATCTATAAAGGCTCTTTCTATACCACATGAAAGCCTAAAAAGTATATAAATTTAACATCTTGTCGTCGGAATTTTATGTATTCAAATTTTCAGAAAAATATTTAAATACTAAATATATTATACTTTAAATCAACTGAATAAAGTAACAATCTTAACCTACAAGACAGAGGTGTAAGTACCTACTTTAAAATTTTAAAATACTTACAGTTATAAACTAGCCAATCGACACTAAACGATTTGACATCTCAATTTTAGTTTTAGCATTTGTTTAAACGTAATCTGCGCTAGTAAACAATATCACCGCTGATAGTTAAACAAACTATGCTTTCAACCCGTACTGTTGACGGCTTTGGTTTAGAAGACTGGTTCGTTTTCAAGTTTAATTTAACAATAAAACAGAAAACTACAAGTAAAACTCTAATAATGATTTAGTTTATAAATAAACAGTTTGTAAAACCCAAAATTTAGTAACAGTAATAAACAAATATAGCAGTGACTTTGTTGCCCTTGATATAAGAGTGGTTCTTGGATGATTTGATATTAACAATTATAAAACTACGATTGGTTTTGTGAAATTGGCTCTAGTTTTTTAAATAATCGATATTTTTTGTGTACCCATTTTGCTGACCAAGTAAGAAGTTGACCATTTTTAAATCAATACAAATCGACCCTTGAAGTTCGTAGTAATTAATTTTTTGCAAAACCAATCTAAAATTCTCTTATTCTTCTTTTAGTTTGATTGAATGAGCAATTGGGATGGACGCATATCGGTTTCCATTGTGCAATAAAACACATTTTAAACTTCTTTTGCAACTATCAATAAAGAGTTGCCAATCAGTAGGTTTACATTCAGATAAACCCATGTCTAGAAGTAACTTCGCGATGTTGTTATAACAGACAAGCTCTTCATCGTTACCGAAATATGGTAAGATCTCTTTTTTCTTGTTCTATTGCTGTAATCGTTTCTTCTCGTCGCAATAAATTCTTTGCTTTTAGTCTGGACGCTAATAGTTCCGATGCCTGTTTTGATAAATTCAGACCTCGAATCAAATTGCTAAGTTTATTTTGAGAAAACAACTGTGGCGCTGACATTTCTCCCGCATATTCACTTCCACTTGTACCTACAGATTGTATTGAACGCCGTGAGCCTGGTAACACCATTTCTTCTGACGGTGTAGGCTCTGATTGTGAGCCGTAAATAAGTCGAGGCAGTTCTTCATTGTATATCACAAGACGTTGTATGGACTTTATATCAGGATATTTCCATGTTTTATGCCGATTAAAGCCTTTGACGTTTACTACGCAAAAGTAGTAATCATCGATATGATTTGCAGCCTCCTTCCAGGTCATAGGGATACCGAAGTCTAACTTTGAGTGTTCCCTTTTCTTCCACAAGCGCAAAGACTCAATACAAGAATTGTCAACTTTATCAGGAACCCATGACCTATTTTGTACATCAAACTAAGCAGCATAAACCCCCTTTCCAAAATCTGTGATATTTTGTGTCTGTTTTGCTGTTGTATACACACCACAAATGTAGCAAAATATATCAAGATAATATTTGCATCTTCTGATGAACTTATATTTCTATGAATAATTTTTATTATAGGGATCAATAAAATTATATATAAACAAGCCTTGATCATAACTTACCAAAAAGCACGTTAAATGTCCTTCAACCTTAATGAAAAACTAAATACTTTAGCTGTCACATGAGGGTAGAGACGTCAGGGAAATCAACATCACATGAGCTGCCACGTGATGTACGGATGCTCAAAATGAATGCGAATTAAGGACGTTTTAACATGTGAGCAAAGTTAAAATGTTAAATATTGTTCAGACTTGCAGACATACCCCATAACACAAAAACTGGAGCCAATCTGATACTTTCATGACTTTATTTGTAAATTGTGTGTTTTTAATCATAAAAATTCGCAGAAATAGAAAGGGCAACAAAACTTTTTTTTTATTTTGTTGAGCTGTGTAATAATTATTTTCATATTTCCTCGCAGTTTTGGTAAGAAGAATTGCATAATAAAGTTTAGTGTTATATACACAGCCATATATTACAATACTAGCCTTACGGGTTTTTTTTACTATCGCAGATTTCACATCTACCACTTTTATTATTAGAATTTGAAGTTCTATTTCTTTATCGTTTCTTAGATTACATATTTTAGTATTTGCAGTTTAATATTCTTAGGAATATTTTGAATGGTAAAGTGAAGTTTTACAAGTATCATGGCAAGGCTTTCTAAAAATCTGCAAGATTCTTCAGGTTTATTAACTCGATACATCTCCTTTAGTCATATTATTCTATAATTTTTCTTTGCCAGTAGCATTGTTAATTGTTTCATCATAGTACGTATTAGAAACTAACAGTACATTTCTATTTTTCTTGAGAATATAGAATACCAATGTACAGTTATTGCGAAATGCAAAATGCTTGACTCCACAGGTCATCTTACTGGTTTTGAAAACGCTAAGGGTAGTTTGGTTTTGTTTTCTTGAATAGTCACAATTACTGTTATTTGTTTTTCAGACAAGCCATTTACTAATTATGCTTGTACACCAGTGGTCTTGCGCGTCTTTCAACAATGATTTATGGGGTAGTTACTTACTCAAAATCAAAACAGTCCCTAATAATTAGTGGTGATTTTCTTTCCTTCCTTTGTATTCTTGCCATCGAAATGAAAGCAATCTAATAAAAATCGAAACCTATTTAGAAACATTGTCAGCCTAAATACCGTCAGTCCTTCATAAACTTTTTGCGTTGACACAGTTTGCCTTTATAAGTTTCTCCACTATAGAATTAATATTTCTTAAGAAGTAGGTCTGGCATTACTTGATGCGAGATACTGAGCTGTGGTGTCGATATGCTAATTAGTGTAAGTGACTTTAAACCAAACATATGGTCATTTCTTAAATAACAAAAATTGAGTTTGCTATTTGTTTGGTTCGAGCAGCCTAATATATTTATTTTCTTTTCATATGTTTATGCATGTTTTTCCCAATGTGTGAAATTGTCTTTCCCATTACAATATCCATTCTTCACACCGTTTTCCAGCTTCTTGTCTTGATTGTCTGATATCCATTATTTAGTATTACTGTTTTCCTTTCTCGTTTCTACCAAGTCCACTTCACCGTCCGAGTTTTGGTCTCTTGGAATTTCTTCGTGTTCATTTTATTCAAGAAAACTTCCCGGAATAATTTTTCTTAAACTTGCTGCTCTTTTTCATAGCTACCCATTTCTAGATATATTTGTTACAGCTACACATTTAAAAACATGCAAACGTTCTACCTTTTTAATACTGAAATTCACTGAACGCAAACACCCGCAACGATCTAAACGACCGAGAAGCTCTATTGATGGTAGAACATGCAAAACTAACGGGTTTTGCGTAAACACGTATAATATACATTCGTATTTAAGAGAATAAGGAAATTATGTTTAAAAAAATATTTATAATATTGATCTCGTAGACCGCTAGTAGTTAACGGAGGGTCAATAACCTTGTCAATGTTTATAGAGCATAAGCATAGGTGATCAGTGAAAAATTTAAGTTACTTCCCGCTGACTGAAACTCTTTGCTTGAAGGTAGAAGAAAATTACAGCGATTATCCAAATCTTATAAGAATTAATGTCAACAGCATCAGTGCGTGTTACGAGAAGTTTACTAAAGGTTAGTTGTAGCGCCAAAATATGCATGATTCATTCTCGACGCTCTATAGTTTACGCACTGCTGAGATTCATTAATCATAACCAATTTTTATAAGTTACCCTTAGAATACATTTCTTTTTTCACACTGTTTGAAGGCCTACCTAACCTAATGTTCGTTCAGAGATTTCAATTATTATTTAAAATATTTTAGTGGCCAAGTGTGTTATTTTGTAGTAATCGAATTAAACCTTCAATCTGTTAATAGACAGAGACTAAGTCAGTGAAGATATTATAGATTCTTAATATCTAATCCAGTGCTTACCATATAGGTAGTGGTATGTCGTGCCATTCCTTGTAAATGTGTAAAGGATATAAGGCAGATAAAATTTATTAAACGTAGGGTGTACATTTCTTTCCATTTTGTGAGAAGAAAATTAAAACAAAATTTCTACTGTTTTTCGTATCTTCGCTGTTTTGAGTTCTTTTAATAAAACACCCTTAACATGACCCCATAATTCGATAGGGATTTTCAAGGTGAATTCGATGATAATTCCATGCTAATTTTGAAATGTTTAGATATTGGCACCCCTAATTATTTTAGCACTAAGTTTTATTTAGGACTTTTAAAGGGCGTTGCAAAGATGATATATAACACTGAGCAATTTCAGCATTTTATGATAACTCAATCAGAAGATATTTGAAGAAAGATGCAGCTTGCGAAAATCATGGCAATACACTCCACAACAGTTTCTCGGGTTTAAAAAAAACAAATTCATGTTTTACAAATACGGATGCCATCAAGAATTAAGAGAGGGTGATAAAGAAAACAGGGCTGATTTTTGCTTCGAGGTGATGGAAAAGGGTAAATGATGGTGGGGAATTTTTACGGGATATTTTTTTTAGTGATGAAGGTATGTTCACATTAAGCAATGAGCCGAGTGTACAGAATTGGAGGTACTGGAGTATGAAAAATAAACGCCGACTTCTTGAAACGTAAATTCAGTACCCCCAAAAAGTCAACGTTTGGGCTGGGATTCTTAGCCAACACATTATCAGACTCTTTTATATTGAGGGAACGTTAACCAGAGAAGGTTTTTATGAATTTATTACAAGATCGGATTGGGCCCGCCTTGGGCAATGCAGCTCGAGAAGATCAGGTTATTTGATTTCAAATGGATGGTTGCCCAGCGCACAACGCCCGTGTAGTTCGGGAATATTTTTTTACTTTTTTAAACCAAGTTATTGGCCCAAATCATACCATTAACTGGCCTGCCAGGTCTCCTGATTTGTCAGTCAAAAGTCAAAAGTTTACAAAAATAGACGTTTTGAAAATCTAGCACAGTTAAGGAACGCAAATTCTGGTAAATGCGATAAGATTTCACAATATCAAATAAGTAATGTGAGAAATGAGTTCTACAATCGTTTAGAATATTGTTTAAATGTTAATGGAGGATTATTTGAACAGCATATTTTATATTTTATTAAATACCACTTTATTATACTAAAGTAATTTTGGTTTTGGTAGCATTTAATTGTGAATTGTTAGTTAATAGCAACGAAGTTATTGATATTTAACGTTTCTGCTGTACTATGCACATACACCCACCTTTCTTCAAATTAGCATGAGATTTCCTATGTTGCGTCCACCAATTGAGCATCTAGTATATTTTCATATTGAAACCAGTTCTTGAACAATGCAGTGCAAGTTTTACAAGTTCAATTGTTTTTCAGATTTTAATTAAAAATGTTCTGGGCTCAACAATGAGCTAATTCAACTACTGTTACTCATGCATCTATTTTAATTAATACAATTATAATAAGTTAAACAGTAAATAGATTTAATTGTCATTATGATGTCAATTAACATAAAGTTCTTTTTCTTGTCTGTTGTAATGAACTGAAGCTGCTTAACATGTTAAAAAGCCAAAATGCAATTTCCGTTATTAAGTAACTATTAACTGCATTTTGAAAGAAATAATGGGATGTCAATTTAATTTTTTATTTTTAAGAATTCAGTAACGAAAGGCCAACCAATGCTGTGAATAATTTTTATGGTTTGGCATAATTAATCTATTTTTAGACATATCCATTAAAAGGTATAATTTAATTTTGAACACGTGTAGAATTTTTCCTAAATTAACAAATATTCAATGTTTTTGTTTGTGCTCCTTTCGAGCCTTTTGATGGTGTGTTTGGTACATTTTTTAAGAAACTACTGCAAATCTGAATCTGTTGCTTCTGTTCTGTTGTTACACGTATTTATTTGTATACTATGTTGGTATTGCCGTGACCGGTCATTGTTGAAGTTTTATACGCAAGCATTAATTTAAATAAGTGGTGTCATACAGTGTAGAACAGCGAGTAGTGAAGTAGTTTCATAAGTTTGAAAGTTTAATAAAATAAGTATTCAAAAAAAATACCGACTACATTTTAACGTTGGAAATTCACAACAGACAGTACGTATAACGTGATAACATTTAGTGGACGTTGTGCAAAAAGTGAAGCTTTTCGGAATAAAACACGCTATTTTGTTCACACGTGGAAAGTAAAAAAAAAACCTAAAACTAAAATTTTGCCAAAATGGGAAACATTAATTTAGCTTGCTTTGGAAAGATTTACTATGGTTATGGATTTACTTTTACAGTTGTTAAGCACTTTTACTGAAGGTGGCGAAAAAGTAAATCTTTAGTTGTCCTAGAAAAATTGTTTGTAACATGACTCACCCACCTAATTCGTATAACGTGTCTGATGATGTTTAGGCTTCTATATTGTATGAAAAAACTATTTGCTATCAATAGTGTTTACTTACTTACTTTATATATATATATATATATATATATATATATATGTTACCGGACAAGCCCGAAATCCGGATATTCTAGTATTGACTAGGTCAAACGCAAAGCTCCTGCACTCTCTAGGAACAACGCAAATTTCCTAGGCCAAACGTGGAGTGCCAGACTAGTTCAGGAATAACTGATTTTAAAAAAAGGAAATTCTAGTTTGGCCTAAAATTTTCAGGCAGAACTGAAAGTAACTTGAACTCAACAGGATAAACTAGTTTTAATTTTGATTATTGATTTATTTGGTGCCAGTAAGAAAAAGTTTACAAGATTATCAAAAATAACAAAACTAACGAATGATTTGAACATTAATTCTTCAAATTACGATAGCCAAAACAATCCTGAAATTTTACCTATGGATATTAAATATTATGAAATCCTTAAGAATAATTATGATTTTGATTTTTATCTGATACCAGTAAAAAAAATAACTAAATATATTGATGAAAATAACTAAACTAACAAATGTTTTACAATATGACAATTATAAAAAAGAAAAAATAAAATAAACAATAATAGGTAGGTACTTACTAGAACTATTACTAAAAGAAATCAAACATAATACTTAAAATTACTAATTATTGTGTTATAACAAAATCAATCTCCATGATAATGTATAACAACAATTCTTTAAATTCAAAGTAAAACAAAACCAAGTTGCTGTAAGTCAGCTGTTTACTTATTTCTACAGGAATTCCTGTTATGGCATTTCAAATTGCAGAGGAGTTGTCGCTTTTTACACATGTATAAGTTTGTTCCACAGTGTTTAGTACACTGCCATCTAAAGTATCCCTGAGCTTTACCCGAACAAATTGTGGCTGCACTTTATCGAAATAAAATTATATTTGCAGATTTCAAATTTTGATCGCGCATACAGCTGTCTTAAACAACCGTCTTTAGTACCTAGCTTATATAAATTACCGTCTGTCACGTTTAAAACTACGGCCATGATATTACGTAAACTTCCTCTTGCTTTATCTACATCTGGTATGGGCACTGTCACATTGTCGCCAATATTAGCTGGTGGATGTAGCTTGTCTCTTGATTGCTTCATTTTTTGGCCTGCTTTCGTAGAGAAAGTGAAGCTCTCTTCCTAGCTGTTGCAATATTACTGACGTAATTACAATATTGATCATTTTGTTGTTCATCCTCATCATGACTACCTACCTTTTCCCTTTTCATTTCCACTGTTACTTCTTTGCTTCTCTGATTCTGTCCCGCCCGAATTTGTAAATAATATGACTTTTTCTAAGTCTTCCTCGGTGTGTAAATCGAAAATAACTTTCTCGCTCAACTTAGTCGTAATCAGCCCAACTCTGGGCTCCATACCAAACATGGCCTTGTAGGGTGACATGCTGATGCCTGAGTGCAGCGCTCTGTTCTTCATAAATTGTACAAATTTAAGTCTTTCTGTCCATTTTAGAGTGTCGTTGTCCTTTAGCCACGTTGTCAACATATTTTCTACATCTTGATTGGCTCTCTCAACGGAACCTTGGCTTTGGCTATGTTGAGGTTTGCCGTGCACTAACCTTAGTTCTGGCCACAGATCGGATACTCATTAATTACTTTATTGACAAATTCGCGTCTATTATCGGAATACAGAATGCAAGGAGCACCAAAGACCGTAAAAATATCAAGTAAGTGATATGCTACTTCTTCAGCTGTTTTAGTGCGAAGAGCCCTCAGAATAACAAATTCCTCTAGGTGATCCTGATACACCATTATGAATTTGTTACCTGCATCACTTTGTGGTTGCATATCTATTAGGTCGACCTGACAGCGACTATTCATTTGATTATGCAAAATTGGTCTAGAAACTAAACCCTTCTGTTTTTTGTTCGTTTCATATGATGACAACTTTCACACATGGATAAAAATAAGTTTATCATTTCTTTTGTTCTGTTTGCATACTTTTTGCTCGTTTCGGAGAATAATCTATTCCTTCCACCATGCCCAACTGCGCAATGTGCAGTATCGATAGCATCAAACACCTCATCAATAGGCAAAAAATAACCTATGTCGTTTTCTGATAATTTAGCAATGAGTTTTTTGTTTCCGTTTATTTTAATAACATCAAATCGTCTCGATCGACTATACTGCAAAGCCACCTTTTTCGCAGCTGGCTTTAGATTATTTTTGATAGGTGTTTTATTTGTTTGATAATAATTATATAGCTTGGGAATTAATTAAACAACTAAAACTTATTAATACTACTTAATGCTACGAGTGTCACACTCCTCGGTTATAACCTCAAATCAATGGTCTGCATACCTCTTCTAATAAGCTGTTGTATTGAGCTTTTGTAAGCACAGTAAAATGTGTCGAAGACTTCGTATCTCGGTCTATCGTGGTTTGAATAAATTTATCTATTCATTTTAACTCGGATATAATGAATAATCGACAAAATCTATTATCACAGCACACAAGCTCGTCCAAGTCACACAATGGCAGTGTACGATGCGCAAATGCGGTGTTCAAAATTCGAAACGGGTTTATCGTAAGTCGAGCAGGCATACCTAGTTTATCCTAGGTAACTTAAATAACTTCTAGTTCTGCCTGGAAATTTTAGGACAAATTAGAATTTCTTTCTCTAAAATCAGTTGTTCCTGAATTTGTCTGGCTCTCCGCGTTTGGCCTTGAAAATTTGCGTTGTTCCTAGAGAGTACAGGAGCTTTGGGTTTGTCCTAGTCAATACTAGAATATCCGGATTTCGGGTTTGTCCGGTAACATATACAATATCTTTCCGACGATTTAACGACCTGAATTTGATTTTATCTAAACGAAAACCTAATACATTACTGAAGTTACTACGTCTTTTACAAGCTCAAATGGGATTGCTTTTTGCAATTTTATCAATTTGCACTTTTAGTAATAATATACGTTTATAAGATTTTAAACAGTTAATCTCATAGAAGAAGATATTAGATTTTATCAACTATAATATATGCAACCGACAGTACTAGTAACACCAATTAAATTATTTTTAGATAGGAGAAAAAAGAACGGAAACTAATAAATCCTTACTTGGTTGTACACTACTTAAATAAAACTTATAATTCAGTGAAATATACTAGAAACTAGATGATACATCTTGTCGGATGGCAGTTTGTCCTAACGCCATAAATATGTGAAAAACTACTTAAGAGTATACATTAAGAGTTATTTCTGTTTACTTCTCCTGAAAAATGCCGAGCGTTATGAACTTGTAGTAGAATTATTATTTTAAGCTTTTGAAGGTAAACTTATTTATATTTTGCTTGGAACAAACGTCTTTTTCATTTTATCTCGTTCCTTCTTCTCAAATTTATTGTATTTACGTGTACAGTTATACAATGCACGTTGATACAAACGTATTAAATTAATAAATAATAAAAATGATCTATAGCAAAATTTAAATTAAAACTAGGTTTATCTCAAACACGAGCAAAATTTCATTTAAATTCTGTATGCATGATTTAAAATTTAACAAGCTATTGTGTGCGGTTTAATGTACACTTCCTAAAATTAAACAAGGTTTTTCATAATTAATATGGTTGCTCAAAATTCAGTGACCCTTTGTAAGATTTCCAATGGATTTTATTAGAATTAAAACGTTTCTGTTAAAACAATTAACAACATTCAGAATACTAAATCACTAATTAGGCAGTTTCTCGGTTAAATGAATAGCTTGGTTCACAATTAAATACTTCTCATTTGGAGACAAACAGCCTTCTATCAACAATAAATACCCCTTTGGCCAGAATTAATCTACCCTTATTTGTAATTAAGTCACCCTTATTTGGTTTTAAACAACGCCGTAGTTCAATTAAATTTTATTTTTTGAATTAGAAAAAAGGTAATATTTGTAGTCAAATGCCAAGAATTGAATTATACAGGAAACTTTAATCTCTTTTAATATTGCTTACAAAATTTTAATCGTATTTATATTGAAAACGGGACCAAATAAAAAAGCGACACGGTTTTAAAACAAGTTGAACCATTTTCACAATAATTAGATTTACTTCCCAAAAGTGCGTAATTCTGTAAAGCTGTGCACAGTAATTAATCAGCGCTATTCGTAGGAGGATTCATAAGCCAATAAAACTGAAAGCAAGATGAAATATTAATATTCGTAGGAGGCAGTCAACAATTTCAAGGGCTTTACAGAAATGTTTCGGGAAAGCAGAGACATTTCTTAATATGATACATTCATCTTACTACATAGATTTTACAGTTTTCTCAATTATTGATTTTAGAATTAGCGATTTGTAATTTAACCAGTAGGGAGCAGTTAAAAATAGGAAGCCATTTCAATTGCTACTTTACATTCTTGATTCTACGCTTCAAATAGAAAAGCCCATATTACTGATTCATTATCAAAAGTTAGATTAGTGTATCTTTGCAAAATATAAATGATAAACCTCTTATAAGCTTTCTTTATTTAATACGCAATATCACAAGTTCTTTGATTCTTTTCTAGTTCGTGTGGGTATGTTCTATTTTTCTTTTAATTTTATATTATCTCACTGTTAACGATCTGTATTTTTTTTTTAATTTATCATCTTTTCGTTACGTATGTAGTATGAAACACATAAAAGATTGTTCTAAAACACGCAACTGCTTTTTTACAAAATGTTCTGAATCATTTTATTAGCTGCTACTGAGCTCGATTTTTACATAGATTTCTAAAGATATAGTGGAATTGTTTAATTTATACTGCTTACAATTGCAAATTAAGAAAGGAAATAACACTTACAAAAGTACACAAATCAGAAAATCAAAATTAGGGTGTGTGATATTTTAATAAAAAGTCGTTCCTTGCTTTATTAGTTTGACAGGCAGCAAGTTTACCACGTCTTTCTTCCATTAGAAACACTGCCCCTATCTCCACATACCTGTCAAAGTATTGAATTTCTTTATAATATTCCAACCTGGTACTACATCTGCTATCCAAGGACACGAGTACATTTAACAGATTTTGGGCTTTAGTTGCAAAAAGAATCGCGTTTGATGTAGTATGGTAATACCACACATAAAGGGAGTCATTAATGAATATTAATCGTTACTCTAATTATCAAACCTCTTAACTCTAAAATAACAAATAAGAAAAGGCAACATTTTTTTATGATAAAACATTTGTTTAAAATTGCACATAGAAACAGAAAAGAACAAATCCAAAGCTTATACAACTGATACCTTACAATACATCTTCTAAGTAACGAAATACGAATAAAGGGCGGGATAAGACAAGGGAACTCGCTTAGTTCTTTTCTGTTTAACTTAATTATCGACAATATAACAGATAGTTTACCCAAAGAAGCAGAATATAAAATGGGAGAAATTTATTTCCACGCACTTTACTACGGCGACGATGCATTACTCATTTCAGCCAACAAGCTAAACAATTAAATATGTCAATTAACATCAAAAAACGCAATATATGTTAATAAGTAAAAAAGATAGAAGATGTAAACTCGAAATCGATGGAAAAACTGTAAAACAAGTTATTACATTCAACTACCTAGGATAAGAAGTTACATACTAGCAGCGGTAACTTAAAGTAGGAAATGAGACAACTAACAACAAAAGCTGCATGCATCTATAATATTTAAGAATCAACATCTTAACATCGATAGTAAAATAAGAATATACAAGGAGGCAGCAATTAGACCTATCGTAACTCACGCTGCCGAAACAAGAGCTGATGCAAATGATGAGAACTGTAGAAATGAAAGTGATCAGAACCATTTCTGAGAAAACGTTACGTGATAGAATCAGCAGTGAGGATTTAAAAACAGAAAGCAATATTCAAGACGTGGCTAAACTAATCCGATAATGAAGGAAACACTCAAACAAACATGTAGATCGAATGGGGGACAACAAAGCAAAAACCTGTAAGCCAATAGGACATGATTGGAAAACACAGGCAACTGTCTACTTATATGAGAAATCATACATGAAAGAAAAAGAAAAAGCAGAAAACACAAAAACTCAGAAACTGACAATAAGACACAATAAATTTGACTTATCAAAACACAATTAAAAAATGGAATCTTTAAAAGTGTTTTAGGTTGTCGTAGAATAAATGATAGTCATAGGGTATGGTTGGAAATCGCGAATGTTTCTTTCTTAATTCCTAGCTTTGCTTCGTAGAATGGTTTTACATCATGAACTGGTACTTATACAAGAGTACTTTTTTGTTATCTCTAATAGGAAGGAGCTTCAGAGTTTCGAAGCGTAGTAGTGAAGTGCACACAGTGATTTTATTTTCTAATTGTCGTTCTACGCAAGAGTAAATAATATGTATGTGTATTCACATTGTAGAAAGAGAAGATTATTGATGTAAATTCATTTGTATTGACCATTTCTTAATCTCGTTCCATACGAAGCAATACCTAGCATGTGTTTTAATGTTGTAACTAATAAAGTTGTGTACAGCAAGAAATTTTGTTCTACAGCAAAAACTTGAGACATTTGATTTAGTACACAGCAGTACTGCTTGGAAGTCTATGGTGTACACTTTGTTACTGTTATTATTCTTATCTGTTTCTTGCTTTTCACTTCTTTTGTTTTACTTTTTTTCCGATTTATTGTTTAAATTTGGAGCCACATACAAATCACATTCGTCTTCTTTTTTTTTAAACAGCTCTAATTCATTGAATTAAGATAATGACTAAGATACGTACTTGAAAATGTTTCAGCAGACTCTGGTGATCCATCAGAATTCATAGAGATCGTGTTATACTTCCAATCTGGTTAAAGTTATAGCTAACTTCTGAGATGCTGATTTACAGTAATGAGATTCCATCTTTAAAAAATAATTTTAGGGAATCTATTCTTCTTGTACCCAATCTTGTAGTTTTAATTTGCTTTTGACTTGGATTTTCATTTTTCGATTAGTTATTTGAATTTTCTATGGCATCTCCCTTCTTTCTAATTTTTTAGGAAGGTGCAGTCAATTTACCTACACCTAGTAAATTAAGAAACATTCTTTGCATACTTTAATGAGTACATTGATCTTCCTTCACTCTATTAGATTTTTTCCCGTCTTTTTGATCTCTATGTCTTTGAGTCTTTTCCGACAGGAAGACCTTGTTTAAAACTTTATAGTCTATTTGTCCAATTAAAACTTGACTAACGATGTGTAGTTACTCTCCTTCTATACAACGTTGTTTTAGAATATTATACAAAAGACAAACCTGCAACTAACAATAGGAGCATATGGTACTAGCAAGAGACGATTGGTTCTAAAATATATGAGCTCAAGCTTCTAATAGCTCGGCCACCGCCAGTCTTTGTACAATGTGGATTTTTAAGATATGTGGACAAGATTTAACAAAAAGACCAAATTAGCTATACGAAGAACTACACTAAGCATTATGAAAACACGAGAAACCTACAGCTTAAATGTAATGTGAATCATGTACAATACAACACGAAGTAGATTATTAGCGATTTTACATTAGTTCGGTCGGTATATTATGTTTGAAATGTACGTCAGATTTCTGGCATTTGTTTCGGTTTGGAGGTTTACATCAGTAAGGTCAGTCAAAAACTGCATTTTGTTGATGGTATCGTGAATATTCAATAATACAAAGACATTCTTAGAGACTGTTTATTTTTATCAATTAATTTTGGACATTTATCGCGTGGGAACCTTTTTTTAGCTCTTATCCATATTGTGTTCCAAGGATCCAACTGACAATAAATCATTGAAATTGTACTACTTTTCAAGTATTGATTTTATCATCATCGATTCCACAATGAGTCACAAATAGAAACGTTTAACATCAACAAGACGGAGCTGCACCACACAGCAACAACAGTCAAATCCTTACTGTAAGATAAAGCTATTCCATGTTACCATAGGCTTTCTAAACTTTTGATACGATATGACGATACGAAAAAAAAATGATTCTCAATAACATCTGAAAATCATCTATTCGGTGACGTTTTGATCTAGTGTTGATTACAGCCTATGTGGTATTGTGGAATCGATGATGACAAAATCAATACTTGAAAAGTAGTACAATTTCAATGATTTATTGTCAGTTGGATCCTTGGAACACAGTTTGGATAAGAGCTAAAAAAAGGTTCCCGCGCGACAAATGTCCAAAATTAATTAACAAACGTAAAAAACTTGTTGACACGATATCTTAACGAATTAGAACTGTTAGTGTCAACAAAGGTGATGTAGAAGAATATCCAACCAGCGGCCAAACTATTATGAACGGCTATTGCACTGCATTACGTATTCTTATAGCTTAAAATTGCTAGTTTATTTGTGTTGGCCAGAGTTTGCTTTGGAAACTGTATTTCGTGTAACTACATTAACATTGAAGAAATCGTACGAACGCTTTCCGAATTCGAATTGCACAAATGTTACCACAAATGCATTCGCCAACATTGGTCTACATTTGTCGTATAAGAAAATGCCATGGTCATCACTGTCAAAACAATTGTACCTATAGCTAATACTATCTTACAGGTAAGGTTACGAAAAGGTAGTCCTTAACATATTACCATTATCACACTTGAAATTTGAAACTATGCCTTGTACAATAAAGATGGAACTAACCAACATATTGTTCTTGAAACTCTACGTGCTTTCTAACATTGAACAATAGGTACCATAACTGACAGACATTATCCTCCTTAGATAGCAGAGTTATTACTATGCAATTTGAATGGGCTTAAATTCTGTATTGTAACGGCTCTTAACTATGTATTTGATACATTTAATACTGATTCTGTGATCCAAACAAAATTAGCTCTAACAGGCTAATTTGATTAACATCTAATAATGTACACATCAGTCAGTTGTCTCTAAACTCCAAGTCATGTTGGATTGGTTAGTAGTTACAACGCCGATGATGCGTGTACAGATAATAACGATAAAGATATTTTTGGGAATATTCTTAAACATATTCCAGGTTGTTCTAATCCTAGAAATACCAAACACACGTACAGAGTTATTCACCTATGAAGATGATTCTACCTGGTTGTTTTTATGCAACCTAAATTACATTACATCTGACTTAAATTTTTTAATGCTAATTAAACATAGTATGCTTAAGTGATTGTGAAAATAGACACACGCTCATATACAAAATAATTAAATAAGACTGACATTAAATAATTGCTGAAAATGTTCACCATTGTTTCTTTCGTAGGATTTAATTCCTTTACATAACGATTTTGTTACTTTGGTTGGCGTCATTTATCTGATCCTTCTGCCCTCTTGGTTAACTCTCCTTTTAGGGTTTATTTTTTTTAACTGTTCTGGACACTGAGATTGACTAATTGTAAGCTTTTCTGGCATTTCATTTTGGATTACATGTGGATCTTTGTTAAGAACTTCATTTTTCTTCATTGTTGCTACTCTTTGTCTGGGTTTCTTCTGATTTGGCCAATTTTCTAGGACTACTTTCTACACTTTTTTAAAAATGATATGGATAGAATGCCTTTTATGAAGTTTCATATAATTTAAAATTAAATCAGTTTCTTCACAATTATTGGAAAAACATTTAACTGCACGTAACAAAAAATACAGTCATCAATAAATGTAATGACATTTATGAATAGCATTGCTGTCAATCTAGAGAGAACAAGCTATAATTGAATAATATTTTTATTTTATTTAAAATTTCGTCAAGCTGATTATGAGATGTTTAATGGGTTGCATACACAGAAATTCCTTAGGCTCTGCATCGTATATGAAGGGGTATATGTTGCAAAGGCTATGGGATATATTAACACTAAATTAAAAGGATATAAAAACATGAGAATATCTCAAATATTTAAGCTATAGAGAACAAGTTAGATTAGCCAGTTTACGAATTGGATACCACTATCTGTTTTTTTTTGTTTGTTTGCATTTTAAACATAATTTCTAAAACAATGGCGTTCTTATATTACAATAAAAACTAGGAAATATCTTTAAAGAAAGATTTTTTTTGTAAATCAAGTTTTGTTTATTATTCTATCTTCTTACATATTTATATTTCATGTGGCAAAGTGCTTACCATTAACAAATAATTTTGTAATATAGAAATTGTATTAAAATACGAAGTAAGTATAAGCAAATCTCAAACAATTTATCCAAGTAAAAATAATATATTGGTCTCTTCTTTCATTTGAACTTCAAGTATGGTTTTGAAATACCGTCTAGCGTTAATTTGAAACCATCTTCACCTAGCTTCTAAAAGTTAAATGTTTCTATTTGATAACAGGAATGTATACATTGAACCATATACTTATAAATAAACATCAATTAATAGAAAGTCAATAAAAACCGGAACTAGCAAAATATTCTTACAAGGCTACTTCCTGAACTGAATTTCTCTTTCAGGCAGAAGGTTATACAAAAAAATGCTTTTATTAGAGATATAGGAGGTTTGAGTGTTTCTACATCTCTCAACAAGTTAAAATAAATCGATTCTAGAATTTAACCTAACCAGAAGTGTTTTATCAAGCATAAAATAGACCTAAGAGGTCAAATATTGAACTACCTTACTCCAAAGTACCTTTTACCCTTGCTAACATCTAACAAGGGTTATAACCTCGTTTGACATGTGCCCCTTTTGTGTTCAGTTGTGTTGTGTTCGAATGACAGAGAAATTATTAAGGAAGGTTTAGGTAACTTATATCATTGATATGAATTTTCAATAAAATGTTGCTATACATAGTTTGTAACTAATTTCTAAACGCAAAGTTAAACACAAAACCCTAAAACTTGTTACTTTGGGTAAGTTCAGATTTTAATTTTTCTGCGTTGTAACCAAATGCTTTTATGGATATTAATTAACTTCATATCATCTTTTGATTTAATTAATTATGGTTTACTATTACCTGCAATTACAGAAAGGCATAATTTTTTTACTACTTGAATTTTAATGAAATCGGAAATTTTGCTTTTCGTTTCTTTTTGGAAGTCTTCTACAAACTAAAGCATAGGTTACTGACTATTAGAAAAGACAAAAGGTGGCAAGACTTATTACTATAAAATGAAATTGTAGAAAATGTTAGAATAACAGTTTTCTTAGGCTTCCACTAGTCTGGAGTGGGTCCATTCTTTTTAGGTAAGGTAGTCTAAGAAAATGTCAATCTAACTCAAAATGAAACCGACAAAAGAAAAATTTTAGTTCGGTACTACTGTTTTCCAACAGAATCAATTTTATTTCTCAGGGCTTAAGATGGATTCTACGTTTTTTGTTTTTGAAATGATGCCCAAGACTATTTGTGGTTACTTTCATGCCATTTAGACAACGTCACAAATTTGAATATGTCATAATACGTCACATTGTTTGGGAATTTGGAGAGAACGTGAAATTTCTCTTTTCTATGGTCAATTAATTTATTTCTTGAACAAAGGATTGATGTCTAAGGCTAGGTATAATTTATAGAATTACTATAAAAACTAAGAATTTTTTAAATTCCTTATCGTAGTTGTAAAACTTCCATTTCTAATCAGATTTATTTAAAAGCATATCAGTGTGCCGCAGCATCTTGGTTACTGAACACTGTTTTGAATTTACAAATCTGAAGACGACCACTACATTCTTTGCAAGTAGTGTACGCATGCCTTCTTATCAAAATGAATCGATCCCAAATGAATTTCTTTGCAAAATCATGCATATGAGGAAAATAACAACCACGAAGTCATCGCACGAAACACCACTGTATATTACCAATTATAGCTAACCAGCAATAAAGATAATAAACCATTCCATACATTAATATTTATTTCAGTACATTTGTTCTGTGACTAAACTATTTTATAATGGAAATAACATGTTATAATAAAAACGCCTTCAGTATCAGGAAAGTATTTTAAGTAATAAAGTTTTTTCATGATATAAATAAAAATAAAAGTGTTAAGATTTTTAAAGCAAATAAATATGTTACTGATAATGTTTCTGTCTTACAAGTCGTCTGTTTTGTTTATCAAGTGTTCTTCAAGCTACAGAGGTTTTTCCAAGAGGTCTAACCGTTTCTTGAACAAGGCTTTATTACGCATGAGTTAATATCTAACTATTGTCTTATTTTTATTCTAAGGATACCTAACTTAAGTACTTAAGATTTGCTTAGTTACATAATAATTTATAATTTTAATAGTAAGTTATTGATATCAACCGTTTCATTATATACTAGATAAACTATCAGCTCTCTTGAAGAAAAATTGATTACGTTGAATTCTGAAATAGATTTTAATTTGAATGAATAAATATGAAAATACAGAAAGTAAATATTTAATGTGTCATTGACATTTAAGTATGTTAACTCTTAAAAGCCCCGACACAACCCTTTTATTACCTGCATTATTCTTTTAACATCAACTAGAAATATAATAAATTCATTTATTAAGAAGTAATAAAGATAATGGCAGTAATAAAGTCCTAAAATGTTGAAATGAGAACAAAATTATATTTCAAAACGCGTTCCACTATGTTCCTGTACTTCGTATGTTTTCGCGCAAGCAATTTTCATTTGCACTTTTTTTCTAATTAAAACCTTTTTTCCGAAACGTAAATTTAATCATTCTCATTTTACATTTATTTTGCAAGGGTAAATTGAAATCTTACTGTTTCTGTTAAAACACTTATTTTCTTTAGCTCCTTTTTCTATATATCAGAAGGTAATAACATAAAAAAGAATCCAAATTGCCATTCAGAATCCATTGTCCTGTTTGTCCTGACATAATCTCACTAGAAGTCGAAATCTTTGTCGACAAAATTTTGTTGTTGTATGGGAAAATCCAGTAAAAAGACAGTTTTTCGCGTCAGCGAGACAGGACCCCAATTTAGAGACCGACCGTTGGGCTGTCGGACTATTCGTCCTCGGGGACCTTTGGGGCATCCCGAGTCAGCACTGACACATCATAAATATTGTGATAGGTTACTCTTCACGAGTGCCACTGAACGACTTGTTTCCGTCTTATACATCGGTCTAACTGTGGTGTAAAATCAGATATACTGGACTGCAGAGAACTTGTACGATAAAAACTATATTTGTGAAGTTTTTCTCGTGAGTGAAAACAGAATTGTATTTGCAAACCTTAATCTTTAAATAAGCTTTACTTTACAAGATTTATGATGTTATGTGTAACATATGAAATTCTATTTTTAATAAACATTATGACGATATTTTTAGAACACAGGAATTTTTCAATTTATTTTTATTTTATATTATAAAAGAAAGGAAAAATAGAAAGTATGTTTATGTAAGATTTAATCAGAATATAATTTTATTGATTGAAGACTATAATATTAAAGCTGACTTTGAAAATGATATCCATAATTACAGACTAATTTTAGTTTTATAATATCACGCACTTGCGTGTATAGAGATAGATAAAAATGATGATAAAATCATTACATACATATAATATGACGAAATACACTTTTAGTGGACAACCGTTTTAGTTTCCTATTCTGAAAACCTAAATTCTACTATAGTAAGATACTTAGATTATTTTCAATTTTTCTAATACTTGTTTCATTGCCAGTTTCTAAGCTTTCTACGTAATTTAATGTCGTATGAACTATTAGATGCCGTAAAACTTAAAACTGCTATTAAAAACAGGTTAAACGTCTACGTCTTTCTGAATACTTTTAATGTTCATGCACACTTACGAACTCTTTCAAGTAAAGTTTTCCAACTCCATTATTAAAAGTATGAATCGAAAACAGCTATAACTCATATATGCTAGAGCAACGAATATGATGAAAGACTCGTTTCTAACTTCCACCGTTCGTACTAAAATATGTCAAGGAAAAGGTAATAATAAAAAATAAATGTAAGTTCCTGTTTCACTTCCCTGGCGGTCTTCGCCCTGTATTACCTGTGGTGTTTGATCCAGTTCCGTATTTCCCGTGCATGATGATATTCCCCGCGGGCCAACAGGGATGAGTGAAAAAAAAGCCAATGGGATGCGAAATATTCTTTTCTACATTTTCCCATTTCGTGTTTCTTCCGCTTCAAATTGCAAAACGTACATGTAGATTTTACACGTAGGTATATTACCGTAATATCTAACAACATCACGTAATGGATCGATCTAAATACATAAATTACAGATTGTGGCGGAATCTTGGTCAGATTCCAGACACCACATGTTACTGCCGCCAAGTCCTACCCCTTTAGTTGTGTAATCTCCCTGAAAGTTTTGCCGGAGAATATACGTTATCAAGGTTAGTTCGCCGTTTGCTTCGGTCGGCATTATTGTTTATCTTTACAAAGTAAGGTTCTAAGCGGTTTCCTAGCTGCCTTTGGCAACGCTTGCTGAAATTTATAAGTCTATAGCACAAACTGTAATTATAATAAACTGCATAGCAAAACGAATATTTGCATTGAATAAGTAAGTTTATCATGCAGAATAACTTGCCAACACAAATATTTTTGCATCTCTTACATTAAAATGTAATAGCAAACAAAATAAAACATAAGGTGGGAATTAAATAGTTGTAGTTGAGAGGGAAGTTTTTAGTTTAGTTTTTTCCTGCACTAAAAAGATGAAAAAGAGAAAAATTCAAAATTGATAGAGTTAAAAAGACTAGAAAAAGATTTAAGCCTTCTTTACAAAGGATAACTTCGAGATTGTTATGCATATGAAGTGAGACAAAGAAAAAATGGTAGTTGTGCCTGTGAAACTAGAACATCCATCAACTGCAACGTCACATTTTCAAGTGCTTATGTTTCCTGAAACCCAGCCCCAATAGGCCGAGCTGTCTTATACTTTTTTCATGTAAAATAGCAAAAATACTTTGGTTTTCATACAATTCTCTTTTGAACATAAAAAGTGTTTTGTTGAATAATAAACATTTCATGTTTATGGAAATAATTTCTCATTGAATAAATACATTCATTTGTTAGAATTAATTAATAATTTGTTTTAATTTATTAAACTTTTTGTAATTGAAATTATACATGAAACAAAAGTTAGGTAGAAGCACGAGCTATTATTAATAACAATTTACAGTTTGAAATATTATTCTGTCCGCAGAATATTTCATTACAACTCCAATAATAATATACACGTAGGAATATTCATGAAACGGCAATACCTACAATACTATAAATGCGAAAAGTACCTAACTGAAGAGTACTATGTAGTAGGAGTGTCATTTTCGTACACGCGGCTTGGAGCGACGGTGGTGGCGGCGCGGCGGTACAGCGGTTACGTGTGATTCCCGTTTATACAAGAAATTGATTTGCAAGACAGTCTTTTCTTACGAGCATTGTTGTATCACGAATTACGGTCTTAAGACACGATAAATACGAACTTAAAACATATTCTACGCCATACATACAACTGCAATATTAATCTTTTATTATAACTTCTCACTTTGTTAGATCTGTAAATTGAGAATTTTCTTTTAAAATTATATGTTGCTAAAAATCTTTAATTTCTATCTTATTTCTTAGTCTAAGTCTAACCAGTTTTAAAGAAAGCGTTGTGCTATGATTCAAAATATTTTGTAGTGATTTCATTCCAATCATGTGGAGATGAAAAAGACTTAAAAATGAAAACGCCTTCTTCAACTTGCTTTGTTTGAAATTAATTTTTTCAAAGTAAGAATCGGTTGATATTTGATCTTTTATCGTTAAACCTCCTAAACTTTGATTGAAATCCATTAAAAATCCCTCATTAATTTTGTTTTGAAATGATTGTTTGATGTTTGCAGTACAAAGTTGAAATAGTAAGAAAGGTTAAGAAATTCTAGCTTGGGAGACACTAATAGTACGCTCTAAAGAAACGTAATTAGATAGTAGAATGTAAGAATTAATTGTGACGCAAAAAGTAGTAAGGGTACTAAAAATGAGTCAAAGCAACTAAAGTAGATTCTCTATTTGAATAATATCAGAAATCCAAAGAATGCAAACTAAAAGAAAGTTTAAGTTTGCTAAATAAACCCTTTCGATGTCATTATGTTGACAATATCACGCCACAACTGAGCAAAGTTTGTCTTAGATGAAGCGATCATGATAGGTTTTACCGTTCAATTTATTGCCAAACTCATACGATAATACCAAATCATTCACAGATTGGTTCTTAGAAAGTAAGACTGCGATATATTAAAGTCTGAGCAATGGTGTCAGCTTAAATGTCTTTGTAAGGAAATAGGCATCATTCATAACACTTAAGACTTTGTGAGCTGAGCAACAAATAATTATTCCTAGTTACTAACAACGGAAATTAGGATTGTTTCGTCGTCAGTAATTTTAGTTACTCCTGGGTTCTTTGCATTTTTTCTCAATAATATGGTACGTAGTATTTATCAAAACGCTTCTCTAAGAAACCTGCAATACGTTTCATAAATTCTTTTTTGACTTAAGGCAACGTTTCTGATTTTCGTGATATAACTCCTTAAGTCCTTATACTAGAATGCAATTCTAATTATTTGACTGATACTTAGTGTTCAAGGTTCAAAACATTTTCATTTCCAATAATACTTGCCACATATTCTCTGAATAGCCAGAATTATTATTGTGCAAACAATTAAGTTTTAAACCAATTCGAGCTTGCAAGTAATACCATAGTTCACTGTGTTTGAATACAAACTCTTTTCTCATTAGACCAAAATGTTATAAATTTCAATTTAATTGAGATAAAACTTCGTCAAAATCTACAACTACCTATCATTTATGATTAGCTACTGTAGATGCATCTTTTTGTTATTAAAATCTGCTTTTTATTCCAAAAACCGATTCAATTTCTGAAATGCCTCAATGCTCAACCTCAAAAAATTCGGCACCTTCAAAATAGGCACACGTCTTCTACTGTCCATAACGTTTTCATAAGATAGGGTTTTTATGTAAACAGAGTTTTCTCTAATTGTCACTGAGGTATCTGGATTATATCTGGTTAGTCTGCCCAAACTATACTTCTTTCTGCTGTTTTAATCGCTCCATGTAAAAACTGCAACAGCTCTCTCAATAATTATGATATTGCTAAGCTAATAAACATTCTTAAAAAGTTTTAACTTTTTTATTAAGCCCAATCTTCTGAGCTTTGTCTTTGTTACACCATAAATGCATACTTAAAGAAGTCATGTAACTGCAAACAATTGATGTTATGATTTATTCTTGTATAAATTTTGAAAATAGCTTTAACAATGTTATAATATTATTCTAAATAGTATTGGTTTCAATATCAGTTAGTAAACAATTTTTATAAAAACCATAAACAGAAGAAAATATAATACAAGACTAATGTTTGTGAACCTAGCAGACATTCGTCATTTTTATAGATCAGAGTAAATTATTTATTTCTACAAATTAGGTACTATTCAGTGCTAAAGCACGTCGTAAAAGTTATAAATGAAACTAAACAAAACTACTCTCTTACGAATTTATATCAAGGCGCCAATTTTTTCGTTGACGTATCTTTGTTGTCCCAATCAAAAATCAGAATTGTTGCAATTTGTAAAGGGTCATTTTGTCATAAAGGGATGGGTTGTATATGTATAATACATCAGTGAGGGTTATCAGCTGCACACAATTGGTTTTGTTAACGACACACGTCTTTCAGATTTGATCACGTCTCGAAGATTTATGAAACAACTACGTACGTAGAAAAAAACGTGTTTGACTCCAAAACCAAGTAATCTACAATATGCAGATAGCTAATTATTTACACAAAATTTCTAACAGCACCGCTATTATAAGTTAGAGTCAGAACATCAGACGAACGTCTTTATCGCATCAGAAATTTAATTAAAACTTTTTAATTTATATTTAGTATAGTTTATTGATTCCATTTGTATTTCACTTAAATTAATACATCAAATTAATTTTTAATCAAACGGCCGAACTCAAAGCATTTTAATAGGAACGGAAAGTTTTTCATTGAACACGTCTGTATCTGGAAGTCACTTTCAAACGACCTCGTGTATTGCACAGTTCAATAAGAAGAATCGTTCAGCTAAATTATTGTTGGGCACAAAATGATTGAAGCCAATCGACGTTCAAAGGCTCGTTCTGGAACAGCAATTATAAGCACAATAAGTTCTGGTCGATTTTCCTTCCTGTTTATGTCAGCTTTTCGAGCATTTATTGGAACGTACTTAACCCAGCTCAATCTGTAGGAAGTTTCCTCATATTACTGCGGTTTATTTTTCTTTGGGTATCATGACAAACAAAATTTCTTTAAAAAATATATATATATCTAAAGAGTTATATATCTTAGGAAATGGCATCTTTATTGTATATATCTAGCTTTTCTCATTAAATTCTTTATATTAAGTTTATTTTTATTTGTATACAACAATTAAATATTAAACAAAATAAGTATTATTGGTGTTATGTATCTTCTGTATTTGTATTCTTACGTAAGTACATTCCCGTTTTGGCATTTAAGTGGATTTCTTTAAGAAATAATTAACATGGACTGCAGTGTCTAG
>VTPC01090679.1:150237-176530 GCA_011009095.1 Ignelater luminosus
TGATAATTCTTTAGAAATTCTAATTTAATTTAAAAAAGCAAAACATTGATCCTAGATCATTGACATTCTCTCTAGTTAAAGTTGTGTAATTTTAGTCATTTCACATTTTGAAATTTGGCGGTTTCATCTAGGAGAAGAGATTGCGAAAGAAGTTGCAGAATCAACGGGTTGGTTGCCATATTGGTGATAATAATATTGTAATCAGAATTAGATTTCTTTTGCGGAGTCTGAATAAATATTGTTAACTTGTTTCTTCGCGCACTGTGAATTTTTATTTTCAGTCTTTGAATTCTATTATGGTTGTTTATGACCTGGAGAAACCGAGATTATTAAATAGTTCCCCAAATGCATTCGTTATAGGGGTGGGTCCACTAATGGTCTTTGAAGTTGCTTCAAGTGAAAATCCCATCATTACCATTGGAAAACCAGAATAATTTGAATTTCCTATTAATCTGGGCTAGAAATTCAACAGAGGTGATATCGTTCTTAACCCCACAAAGGTGTGATATACAATGATACTGAATCAACAATCAAAATCTAGCAAACTGTATTGAACGTAAATCCTTAGAGGAATGTGATAAAGCTAGGAAATACATATCTGTGAGTTGAACCTGTGTTTTGTTTTAACGATTATTTTTTTAAAATTTGTTCATACGAAAAGATGAAACTTTTGTTAGACTGTGATTGGTTTTTTTGATGAATTAGTGGTTATTGTTAAAATCCACTTGTTTTAACAATTAAAGAATATTCAGTATTGTGGATATCCATTTGTTTTATTGACAATTAGTTGCTATCGATGATATCCACTTGTTCAATGATTAAATATGTTCAATATTATGAACTGCTATTTATTTATTGCTGCTATTATTAATGTTTATTTGTTTGTTAACCTAGTTGTTAATTAAACTAGGGCGACGTCACCTCTATTTAGTGAGGATTATTTAAAATTAGAAAGGTTTTTCACTCATGTTGAAGAGAGGTCTTCTCTTTTTATTTGTTTTTGTGTTGTTTGTGTGTTAATGATCAAACATATTGATTCAATAAAACTGTATATCATTTTTTGTGTCTTATATCTTATTGATAAACACCACGTTTGTCTTGAAATTTTGAGTTTTTCTTTCAATTTAAACAAAAAAGCTCTGGCGTCTAACAAATTATTATTGATATCTTTAGTGTTTTGGTTGGGCTCAAGATAAAAGTTTAATAACACACCTGTGGTTTATCACAGTGTTGGTAGATCTCAATTTAATTTGAAAGCTATCTAACACCCACGATTCAAAGTGAGATGAGTCATCATTAGCTGTATTATTTCTAATAAGCCTTTAAGTATTTGGTGAGTAACCTTTTAATTAGAAATAACCTTTTTTAACTACTGTTACAGCTAACGGTATACTTGAACAGAAATTTTATTGTAGGGTACTTTTTGATTGTTTTACTTTGGACATCGAAACTGAGACCCTTCGTCGCTATCCAGTTCATTTGTTTCGTTTTTTCCAGATTTCAGTTAAAAACATCACGACGTATAATTGCATTTGATAAGGCAAAGGTCATTATTACAAACAATATTTGATAATTTGGTGAGTGATCTTAGCGAAATGAAACAGTGAGTGTCAACAAATGGTTTTCTTCAACACGCACTTGACCTCTATCGTCTCTAGAAAAAGAAATCCTGAAATCGGATTTGCACCCACTTTCTTCTTTCTTTTGTGTGATTTTCTATGTAACATCCACTACCTATGAATTTATTAAGTTGTATCCTCACATGTTATAATTTGTATAAGATCTTATATTCTTACAATCGATTATCTTACATTTCTCTGGTTTTTGCTATCAGCATTACATCGTCCACGTTGGTAAATATTACCTTGAACAAATTTTTCTCTATCTACCAGTCACAATCAACAATCTTTTTAAAACATAATGTAAGCACGACTTACTTCTTAGTAAATATTTAAATGGAATGAACCTTTTCTAACTAAATTTCATTTCTATTAGTGATTACTAAAGACCAACCTTTTTAGGCAAGCGAAGCCAAACTTCGTTTAAAGTTTTTAGTCTTTTCTATTCTTTTTTTAAATAGGTAAATGCTTACAATCTTTGATATCTACCTGTAGATGCCTGTTCTTTTTTTTTCAATGGTCACATACCTGCTTACTGTTTTTTAATTTTTCTCGTATCGAATTTATCTTTATCATCAGGATATTCTCCGATGGTGACTCAACTCTCAGTGTTATTTTCAGCCCCCAGAGGCCGTTTTAGGTAAAATTTTCTTCTTCAGCCAAGCAATGTTTTGCGTGCAAGGTTACGTCGAGACTGGTTAGTTGCACGTAGTTGTTTACACTTTTTGACTGCCATTGATGCTGTGACTACAAGTTTGTATGTGTGTAATACGGAGCACGACGTGGTTAAAGAAGTGTTTGGTTTTCGATAATCTTGCTGCAAGTACAAACTTAGATGTTGGGTATCGGCGTGGAGGTAAGCTGCAGTACGGTTATTGGTCACAATTGAATGCGCCAATTAGGTTAAAGGCTACTGTGGTGGCGACGACAACGCAAGAGTAGATGAAATGCACATAATATCGGTTCGTATAGAATTATTAGTTGTTCTATGGTGTTGGCAATTAACTTTTTTAAAGTCTATATACTGTAGGTGGAACTCGGTGGTATGATTATGGAGACAGTGGCAAAGGAAACCTTGGTGACGGAAAACTACCAAAATCTAATTAAATAAAAAAATACATTAGGAATAAATTAATTATGGTTTTTAAAAACACCTAGATGTTGAAGTGAACTAACTGTACGACTGTTTTATATAAAGAATCGATAGACAAAGTGTGATCTTTTTGATTTTTTAATAGAAAATAACTTTTGGCTGTTATTTCTATTATGTTTAGATATATATACTACTAGAATTTCTATAATAAATAAATAAACAACAAGTGGAGAAGACAGTATGTACTTGAGAAATAAAAGCTTGATGCATCACTTTTTACAAAGCACCCTGTATGATTGAAGTAATAATTGCTTGACACCACGTACATACTGCTAATCCGTCTCAATATTTGCCATTAGATCACACTGCGTCTTCACTGAATATTGCTGCTTAATTAGGTGATGTTAATTAGGCAGATCTAATAAAACAAAGGAAAACCCTAGTAAATTAAAAAATCCAGCAGCTTGTTTTAAAATTAATCGACCCTGTTGTTCTATTTGTAAATTCTCAGTGGTGAATGACTCTCTTCAGACACACGAAGAGTATTGCACATTATACTCTTAATCAGTATACGTTCATGCGAATTTCATTCTTGTTAATAAGTCACGTAGTAAGATAGGAGCAAACCACTCGCTTAGTGCAACAAAACTGCAACCTCACAATCGACTGCACTTACTCGAGATTGCTTTCAGTGATTCCCAACTGCATTAATTTCATTGAGTAAGTAGATGAATTGTATTGGTTGTACAAAGAGGTTGTTGAAATGTTTAATATTTCTTTTTAATTAATTTAATTTACTTTGAGTTACTACTTATTAAGAACAGGTATTTGAATTCTAGAAGATACAAGTATTTATTAAAACTTTGAAATGTGTTTTGAATAGATTCAATATACTACACGTACATAACATCTCGAATGTCTGGATGTCTCTAGTCAGATGTAAATGAGACAGTTACTGTAAAGTCAATACGGGCTTCGCTAAAAACCAAGTGAACTTTGTGTGATAGTTTTCCATTCGTTAATAATGGAATATCGATAATGCCTGTTAAGACAAACTTGTCAGATAATGTATTACTACCTACAGATACATATTGAAATTCCATGAACAACTAACTACATAGTTATTATATAATCAAACTTAGGCGAACTTAATCAAATACACCCGAAATCAATAAACAGACCTAGACAAATATAGTAAGAGTAATACAAGCAAAATGTAAACATATAAACAGTAAAACTGAGAGATCCTTCACCCTCAAAATTGGTTGCTGAATTAACCCGTGTATATTTAATTACAAAACGGAAATGTGTTTTAATTTTATTGTAAACTATCATTAGTAGTGTTCGAAAACACTTCAACCCTGTCAAGGGGGTAGATTTAGAATTCTATTAATAGAGTTTCTATTTAACGTAATAAATGTCTTATAATTTCTGTTAACTCTATGTCAAGAGTTTCTAGTTTCTGCTAAGCACCTACCATTCATAAAGTTAAGTATTCACTTTGGTTCGCTTATTTAGTTGGTAATAATATTGATGTCAGTTAGGTCTGTAGAAAGTTTCATATTTCAAAGTTACATGCATTTGTGCACTTTATATTAGAAACAAAAAACGGTAATTATTATAGAGTTAAATGCTAATGGGATTAAACTTTTCATTTGACGTTTAAAAAATCATAGAACTTTTCAACTTTAACTTTTTAGTTATGTTTAAGTTGCTGTGTTTTAAGTTTTTTGCGCTGTTTTTCTGTCAGTTATTCGTACTACGATATTAGGTACATTCTTTTAAATATAATATACAAGGCATACAACATATAAAAGGCGTCTTAAGAAACACAAACAAAAACGAATTTTTTTAGTTTCTTCACACACTTGCTCAGAGGACAATTAGCATATTTCTTTTCTAGATAACTAATTAAACGTTTTGCTTTTGAGTTCATAAAATATTTAAAAACCACTTACATTTAATATTAGAGAGAATAACTGTCCCAATTTTTATGAGACACACTGTATGTATCTGCCAAAGGTATAAGCTACATTGAATACATGTCTTAAAGTAAGGAGTAACAGAAAATTTGATTATTAGACAGTAACCAAATTCTTATGGGTTTAGACAAATGTATTGCTTTCTGAGACATACTATATCATTAACAGTTTTAAACGAAATAATATCACCCGCAGCAACAGTATCACTAAAGGAACAGATTCCTGAGACCACTCACTGAAAGTAACGATACAGAGTAAATTGAATCATATTTTATAGGGGCTATGAAGTCACTACTCCTAAGTTGTTTTCTAATCAAAATTTCACATCAAATCTATAGAGTGGTGAGGAAATATTGTACATGGTCTCAAGACAATTAAACACTGCGTTTTATGGTGCAATAGATTTATTGTGGTTTTGCTTCCCTGCTCTACCTCTTCATCTGTGAGCATAGTATTAAGTCAAAAATGAGTAGAATTGTAGGTGATTTACCACAATTACTAAGTAAAAAATTCCAATATCGTGTACTATTTCCGAGATTTCAAGAAAATAAAATACTTTTAGTAAGTTTACTTGTAAATAGCACATTCTAGAATAAAGATGCAAGAATAACTTTTTGCTAAATTAGATTTAGATTGAAAAAGTAACATCTGCTAGTTTTATAGTAAAGCATGGTACTGTTTTTATATACTTGTTTTGCTAAACCCTACATCTCCGTCTGTAATACATAAAACATTCGTACAAATCTATGGACTGATAAACACCTTATAGTAAAGCTCATAAAAAAAACTCGATTTCACGTGACAATTTCTTTCTGAGATGGCAAGAGGTTATCGTTTAAATTGGACTATCATTATTTAGCTTTCATTCTACATTGCACAACACCAGCGATCTATGGCCCACACAGAGCTGTTGTGGGCCGGTGTTTTTTTGCTTCTCGTTGATGAGTACAGGCAAAGGTAACCTTACAATTAAGCATGGTTACAATCTGCAGAAGTGAGAATGTTCTCAAAAATACTTAACCAAGCAGTTGTGCAGCTAATTATAAACTTGCCTTATATCCGGACTGAGCTTCTGCTAAATTATTATTTTCATCATTTGAAAGACCTAGAGGGGTGGTAGTAGCTTCGGGTGCAATTGGGACGCGTTGAATAAAAATAAGGGAGCGCTAGAAACTTGAAGAAGAGAAGAAAAATTCTAAAAATCGTTCATACATGTTTTAAAAGTGTCCACTCTCAATAATTACTGAACGGGTTGACATGTTTTATTGCAAAAAAAAGAGTATATCTATTTTTTAAGGGGAAATCTCGAATTTACTATTCAATTCCTGATGGCACTTTCTCTGTCAGCCCCACCTACCCCCACCACAAATATTTAAATGGCACTATACACTTTGTAAACGGTAAAACTGATTTAAATTTGGTTTGCAGCGGCATATTCTACGTCAAAATACCTTTCATTTGAGGGATCACAAAGTGTATAGTACCATTTAAAGATTTGTGGTGGGGGTAGGTAAGATGAAGGAGAAATCGTCATCAGGAATTAGATAGTAAATTAAAAAATAGATCTATCCTTTTTTTTCGAAATAAAACATGTCAACCCTTTTATTAATTATTGAGAATGGACACTTTTAAAATAAACACAGTGTGGAGTTGAAGTCGTGATTATTTTAGTTTGAATTATGAAATCTACTTTTAATCGTATTGATATTGCTAATGATTACATTTTTGTCAATAAACTGTTGCAGGATTCTTTTAATTGAATTACTAACTTTTGGGATGAATGGTAACGAGATGTATTGCTTAGTTGGTTCTTTATTTTCTGTGTTTCGAGCGGTATTAATATAATCAACCCGTTTTTGGATGTACTTATTAATACATTTTGATGGATAATCATTTTTTAAGAGCGCCTCCGTTACTTTTTTAATATACGTAATCTATTAAGTTTTTTAAAATGTTTTCGATTTCTTCACTTCGTTAACTAGTTTTGCTAGAACCAAATTCGCTGCAATACAAAATAGAGGGCTACCCATGACTGTCCTAAAAATCTGCCTATAGATTTCTCCTTCATGCTATTGAGAATAGGTTGAATCAGAACTATCTGAACAGCTACAATGAAATTGTCTTTGTCATCATAACTCATATAAGTATGTAATTATCAGCCACCTCAATTCATAGACAGATTTCTCAAACTCCCAAGTATTTACATAAAAATTGCTCTTGCCTACAATATTGCTTAAAATCTCTGCCAAAGATTTTGAGATTTTATAAGAAAGGTGCCAAAATATTGCTAACTATAGGTCGTAAGGGAACATTTACTTTATGAATCTTTGGTAAACCGTATACACTTGTAGCTATCGAATTATTTGTTTTTAAGTTTTGTGTTGCACTTTCATCAATAAAATTTAATCTAGACCACTTATTGACCGTGTCATTTATTGGTTTCTCAATCTTTAAGGCAGGGTCTTATTCAGTGATGGATTTAGGCTTTGGCCCGCGAGGCCCGGGTTTAGGGCGGCAAGATTTGAGGGGCGCTAAAATCTGAAGCGCCACAAAATTTGAGAGACAACAAACTTTGAGAGACGATAAAAATTCGAAATTCATGGAGTTTCTCGGTGACTCTATGAAAAAATTTTAGAGATGTTTTAAAAATATTATTTTTTCCACCCGAGAATTATACCTTAACATGGTTAAGTATCTAAAAAAAATATTAATTGACCAATTGAAAATTTTGGGAATTATAAAAATATAAAAAGATTGGGGTGGGATAGTTTTACATTTTACATTGATCCCCAGTTTTTACCCATTTTCTTAATTCCTAAAAAACGCACGTCTAATGAAAAAATTTACTTTGCATTCTAAACTGCATATGTCAAACTGAAATTAAACGTTTAAATGAATAATTATTTTTTCTTAATTTATTTCAACCGAAAAACAATTCTACAATTATGCAAATACTTTTATGGAAGAAGATGTTTAGTGTGTGCGCCATTCTGGATGATGTAAGCGTTCATTCGGTGCGGAAAAAATCGACTGTGCTAAGAAATTTTTTGCGTTTACAGCGTAATCTGTTAGGAATCGAAAAAATGTTTCAAATAGATTATACGTATTTTGCGGTTTAGAATGCAAATTTGCAATAAGATATAGGGGTTTATATTTACAATTTTAAAGTTGCCCCCCATCCCTCGAATAAGGGGAGCTTGGGGAGTTTTCAATTTCTACACCAACCGAAAGAGCACGTCAAACTTCATCGAGAAATCTCAAACCCCTTACTTTTAATAGGAGTGGACGGGTGGTCTGAGACACCTGGTATACACCTTTAAAAAAAAGGCGCCATATCAAAATAGGCCTAGGGCGCAATCAACCCTAAATCCGTTTCTGGTCTTATTATCTTATTCCATTTTCTTTTGATATTGTTCTTTAGTTATAAGATTACAGTCTTTTGTCCGCTTTTGTTATAATTACATCTTTATTTTGTTTTAAAAGTTTTTTTGCTGATTTGATTTTATTATGAAGATTATTGCTAGTTTTATTGTTAATTCTATTGTTGCATTGCATCTTGGATTAATAAATTTAGTAAATTGAATCTGCATTTCTTGGAAATTTTCTTATGTTTTGTTATTAATTTTGGTTAATTCAGTTCAATATTCTGTTTACTGTACCTATAATTCCTTTGGTGTTAAAATATGTTTACGGCAATTTAGTAAAAAAATTATCCTATTCTTGGCTTTAGCTATCCTGCAACTCATTTTCTTGTAGTTTTTGAAGTTATTTAGACTGTTTATGTGATCTTATTCTTCTGGTTTTTCCCAAAAATGATTCATCGTGGCACAGTTATAAGAACCCTTTGTTTTCACCTAGGTAATAATTTTGTTTTTTAATTTCACGATTACTTTTTGTGTTAATTTTTAATTTGGTATTTTCAATAACTGGGATTTTTATTTGTAATCAAACACTTCCTTATAGAAAGGTGGTTTATTCCTGAACAGTTGTTTTCATCAATGTTTATAGCATTTTGTGACGTTTCGAACACTGCCTTTTTCTTTATCTGTCTGTCTTTTTCTTCCATCCCAGTTATGGAAAATATCAAATTAAAAAGCAAGTTATTAAAATTCGTAATTTTTATTTGAATATTATTATCCTTCGGTTTTCCAACTTTCTGTGTGTAATTCAAATGCTATTATTCAGTAGAGGCGGTCAGTACTATGGATTGCAGGTTTGCGAAACTTCCAGCATAATATCACAAATGCATTTTACCGGCGTAATACTTAAACTTGCATTCATAAACTCAATAATATAAAACTTATTTTGTAATAATAGTAACATTGCGTGCCTTCTCATTTCAGCAGTGTTGATAAAGGTGCGTATTGACTTTGCGAGGCTGCCCTGCTCCCTGAGCTGCCGCAACGCGAACTGAGCGCTGTCGGTTTTTGGACAAACCCAAGAGACGCTTCAGCCGAGCGGGCTTAGGCTGTGTAGACGAAATTTTTGTGATTTCTATGTCTTAGGAGCATACATGTGATAGCAAGTTTGCCTCGCAATCACAACTGAAACTGACGGTCCCTGCTGGTTCGTGAGCTTGCTGTGCTTTGGTGTCCTTCCAAGAAAACGATACCCCCCTCGCTAGGTATCCTGACAAAAAATGTAGATACATAAAGAAACGCAAATCTGTCACTGCTTCTATTTTTTTATTCGCTTAAAGAAGGTAAATAAAGAGGGAGCACTGAATTAATTTTTTTCTGAAAAGGGGGCGATAAGTCAAATGAGTTTGGCAACCTCTAATCTAAATAAACGGCTAATTGACTAAAACTTAATTTTTTTCTAGCAGTTTATATTTTTTTACTTTAGTATTTTTTGAAAGAATTTAATTTTGTAAGAGCATTTGGTTATTTACTCATTTAAATAAATTATTCTCATGTGTATTTATTAAATAGATAAATACGTATACTAATGGCGACTCCTCCCTAATTCATTCTAATTCTAATAATGTCCCCCTATAAATGAGTTTAACAAAGAAATAAAAATTACAGTCGGTTAGAACATAATAATAAACAGAACCTTTATAAAGTTGTTATGTTCTGCTCAAGTTATTTCAAACTTTGGTTTGCTCCAAGTTAACTTGCATCAAATTAAATGTGCATATTTACGAGTCCATAAAAACCTAATTGGTCGGAAAGAACTTAAAATTACAACTTTCCAAACTACGGAAGAATAACAAAGACGTTTTCTTTTAGCATTCGAGTATAATTTTTTAATTAAGGCCATAAAGCGGAAGGAGTAATGAAAACAATGAATGCGAGAGATTCGCTTTTGGTTTTTGCTATATACTACCTAAGGCAGAATACCTTAGCTGCTATTACCGTCTACAGGTAGGAAACGATAAAGTAAAGACCATGTTGTACGTGGGTATGAAAACATATGGCAAGTACAGATATTATTCATTAATTCAGATAAAACAGGCAAGTAAAATTATTACTGTTTGGGGAACATAGTTTAATGAGTTCGTTATCCACCTAGGTAAAAACAGTTGTATAAACTGGTCATTTGAACTCTCAAGAGATAACGAACTCATTAATTCTCATTTGCCAAACTGTATCCTCCGTTATAATAAAATTGGGAAACGGAATACGCAAAATAATCGTTAAATTTATCTGATTACAGCTTGTTTTCCCAGCCATTATTTCTTATTACATTCTTGATATTAATTTTCACTTTAAATTACCGTATTTATCCCAATGTACAAGGTAATAAATCAAATAGAAACCATGCTGATAAGACATAACACATTGTAAATACGATTCAAAATATATCCCAGCTTTAGTTATTTATTAAAATATCATAACATAAGCATTATGAAGATGTCATTGTGCTCTTACAACATTTTTTACAACTAAACAGAACAGAACAAAGAATACAAAAGAGCTTTAGAGCAAACTAACCTTAAAATTCAATTATTTTTTAATTTAAATTGCACAGCTAACGAATGTCCAAAAAAGTCTTCCAGGCGTAAGATGGTTGTGGGGAATTAAACTTATGTCTGGCTTTCAGCCGTATTACTTATTTAGAGCCATTAATTGAATTTCTAATGGAAAACGGTACATTAACTTATGTTTAAATATTGAAGGGCAACAATAAAAGTGTTCTGTTTTATTTTTCTTTGATCGACACATAATTTAACATAACGTATTTTACAGACGTTAGACAAAAAACTTTATGAAAGAGGCAGCTACACTTACAATTAATCCAGACATGCGTTTTATAACTTATAGACGTCCGGAATTGAATGACTTCTTAGACAGTTCTTATTATTATTGACTTTTAAATAAGAGACCATAAACATTAACTTAAAATTAAAAAAACCAACATAGATGTTTCTAAAAATAAATCGAATCTACATATATTACTTTTACAATTCCAAATAATTTCAACTGACATACAAATAAGATTTGGTATGCGCAGGTCATTCCATCGTAGGATAACAATAGCATATTCAACCTTAAATGCGATATTGCCCTAGTTGGCACAGATCCATACTATGTACACAGTTTTATGTTTACGATATTAACTACACCTATCCTATACCAGGCACTTTTAACCGCTGCTGTTACACAAAATGGAATTTTGCCAACCTACCGTATAGGTAATTTTCAAGAATCTGTTATTAATTTCACAAAACTATATATTGTTCATTAACAATTTGACCTATAAAATAGTATGCCCTAAATGGAAAGAAAGATTTTCATATTATATAATTTTTGTTACCTACAGCTTTGTAAGAAAAAAGAAACATCTCGGTTAAGACTCAATGTTTAACTGGTGGTGAACAAATCTGGAATTCTAGGAGCCAATCATGTTCGGAATCAAACAAGAGTAAAATCCAAACGTAATAGATATATGATTTTAATCCATAAAGGATCCAACACTGAACTGGAACAGATGCAAACGAAACCAAAATAGTCCCACATCTGATACTGTTACTTATTATTTTGCATTGTCTGCTACTGTCGACAGAGCTCTGACTTCATCAAAAGTATATGATGTCTGCAGCCTTTTTATGGCAGACCTCAATTTTCAATCCATTTCAAAAAGTTTTTTTTTCACAACTGTAAAGGTCTGAATCAAATGAGAATCACAATACATTCTCCAAATGTTACAAAAGGAATTTGTATCGATACACATTTTGGTCTGTACATCTCGAACTACTTTCTGGTACTATAAAGGGGCAGAAATGGCATTTTAATTGTTAATGAAAGCTGTACTGCTGCTCAAGTGTTGAGCTTAGTTTGTATTGCCAAACTAGGTGGAAGAATAGACAGTGAGAGAAATTTGAAATAAGAAGCAAGTGAAATCTAACTACTACCTACATACCTAAAACTGAACTTTTTTCATGAGTTGCCTGAGTTCTATATCTCACGGATTACTAGGTCAGTTTTGATGACTCTTGGATATATAATTATACAGTAGCCTACTACGCATCTAATATAGCCACCAGGTTACCCCAGGCAAAAGAAAAGACTGTGCTGACCTTAATGCCCAGAATCAAGTTTCATGGATAATACCAATAAATTATTCAGAAAGGACCTATCGAGCACTTTAATGATTTCGAAAGACGCGTCAAAACCCATTCTTCTCATTACTGTTGACACGTTTCTGTACCAAACGAATTATTCTACATTTAATTTTAGTTTAGTTAGGCCCTTTCTGAAATAAATTTCACTGCTTTTGGATTCCCACAAGCATTCATTTTGCTTTTCCAAAGTTGACTGTGGTTTTATAGACTAGCATCTGGAACAGTTGAGGTAGTTGTTTTTGAAGTATACCAAGATGTACTTTGATATGCTGATTCTTATAGAGATTTTATAGTGGAGTTCAATAACCATCAAAATAAAATCTGTTGTGGACATTAATATCTGGACAAAAAAACTCAATAGTGAGAGAATGAAAATTTGATCCTATACATAAGAGTGTTTATAGGACATTATGTTATGGAAACCTATAGGGTGGCTCTAAAGGTGTGCGAAAGATTTTAAAAGCTTATTCTAGAGATCAGAACAAACAAAAAAAAGATTTAAAATGGAATTTTCTACACGACTGTTACCCAAGACAGAAATCCTCAACCTTTTTGTATCTAAGAGCACATTCTGGAATATCGGTCAAGCGGCAAGCACCATTTATTTTTTTATGGTAGATTTATGTAAAATAAATAATTATTATAAGACATGCAAAAGTGTACATGGTATTAAAATTTTTTATAAAATAATATAAATCTTAAAGTCACTGTGATATTTTGCACTGCATTTCATTGGTCATTGCTTATAATTAGGAGAGTATGATGATATTCCTGCTCGTAAGCAATCATCAAGATGTTCATCTGTAAATCGAGATCTGTACTTCGTACTGGTTTTGAAGTAACTGAAAGTTGATAACAAATGATAATAAGTCAATATCAGCATTGCCTATCATTTTTTCTTATATTTAAAAAAAGCACAAGTGACTTCATCTGCAGATGTGATATCCACAAAATCAATTTAGCTTTAAACGAGTTTACAGACCCTATCATTACAGCTATGTTTGTCTTTTCTCTGTAGCTCCAACTTTAAATAATTCAAGCCCAAATCCACTTGCTAGCGAGAGTCCGTTAGTTCAACAAAATCTTGATTTTTGGCATTGAGATAAATTTTATATTTCTTTATTTAAATTTACAAATTTTGTAAGAACGCTGCCTTTACTGAGCCAAAGTACTTCAGTATGCAGAATGGGATCAGGATCTTCAGGATTTTCTAGTAGGGACTTGAAAAAGCGGTGTTGCAAAGAGGTTGCTCGAATAAAGTTTACTATTTTTGTAACTACTTTCATGACGTGTCCGAACTGTACCACTAAAAGCTTCCTGGTGGATAATACTGTGATATGACATAAAGTTCAGAAATGATTTATCTTTCTTGCAAAGAGCAATAAATCCATTCATATTACCAACCATTGCTGCTATGCATATCCATCGACTCTGCATACGCTCTAAATATATTATAGATTTCCTCACCTGTTGATCGTCCTTTCATCGGTAATATTTTCAGTAGATCTTCTTTCGTAGTAAAGTTACTAAATACCCTTCTCACCATAACTGCTAACTCTGCTATGTCTGGTATGTTTTTTCAGCATTGCAACGCGACTACCACACAACAAACAAACACATTTATCTTTAAAATTGACGAAACAATATGATTCCTCCCAGTAAGTATGAACTACACAGCACAAACTACACTGACTATTCAACTTCACTACTAGCTGCTTCCACCACTCATGTTAACCGTTAACATTACATATAGGGGAGCAGTTTGACCAGCACTGTGATATAATCTTTTTCTGGCTGTTGTACACTACGATGTGTTTAAGATTGGTAGAAGAAATATTGTTAAATTGTTATAATATAAATAAATAATTATTTTCAAACAAATACGCATATATTTTTCTAATTTTAATTAATTAGTGAATATTAAAAAAATTTCAAAACATTTTTACATAACATTTTATTAAAAACTTAATTATTTTGTATTGTGGTAGTACAGTGGCGGGTACATGTAAAACGGTAACCGGGCACCACGGTGCCCGCGGGCCCTTGCCTTAAGGTGTCTACTATTCTACGTAGTTCGGTGTTTAATATCCTTAATAAAGGTGAAAAGATTGTTGTGCCACTAAAAATTTAAAAAAAAATTATTTTGCCAATCAATAATCAATTTGGCAAAACAAGCCTGTTTTGATTTTTTTCTGTAGAATTCATCATTCTTTATAGTAAAATTGAAAAAAATTCAAAGGAGACTTTTTTTGCCAAGTCGATTATTGATTCGGAAAACAGATTTTTGTTTCTGGCAGAAATATTAAACACAGAACTACGTAAAGTAGTAGACACCTTAAGGTAACAAGCATGTAGAAAACTTCATTCTATAATATTTCACCTTGTTCTCGAGATATTGAAAAAACAGGAAATTCTAAATGAAACTTCAACACTGTGTATCTCGGATACGGTTGAGTTTCCAACCCATTAGATTTTTCTTTTTGTTTTGAACTGTAGAATAAGCCCTTAAAGTTTTTCGCACATATTTAGAATCATCCTGTATACTGATAGTCTAGACATCGTGGAATTCTTTTAGGTGGATTGAATGTCTTACAAACCATTTTTAGGTAAATGTCAGAAATATTCCATTACTTCAGCGTACTATTTATTCTCAAAAATAATCTTTTAAAATAAATTTAAAAAATAAATTAGTAGAATAACTCTATATGTTTTTTGTACAGTGCAACGGAAATTAACAGCACAAATCAGCTTGATTATGATTTAAAAATGACCAAAATGTTTCTACGTAAAGCTTTCATTAAATAATAATTTATGTTTCTTGTTTAATGTACTGCCTACTTAGATTAACGACGCTTTTTCGTTGCAAAACATAAAAAATTCGTCGCGACACGCATCGAACACTGACTCAGAATTGATTGTGATTGATAAGTTGCAAAACTCTACGTCAACGAGGTCTTTAAATCTCTACTATAGATATAGTAAAGAAAAGTTTCATAAGATATTTTAATTAGTTTTTGAACAATTTGCAACTGCTTGAGGTTTGATGTTTCTAATTACATTTGCGGTTATATTTCTGTGCTTTGACAACATCAAACCCATTATTGCAGCAAATGCAAGAAATTTCGTTGCTTTTCAAGTTTTGTTTTTGAATGTCGAGACTGCAATAACCTCTCCTAATGATCTTTAAGCTTCATGCTGTGTGTGCACGCTAACAATAGAGACTCGTGCACACAGAATAAATAAAGAGATCCTTTGTGATACAGTAACGTAAGCATTCAAAAAACAAAAATAAGTCGAATGCTTCAAAATTTATTATTTACTTTATCCTGAAAAATAAAATTCTGTTTGTATCCCTTGCCAGGTAACAATACTGCTAATACGACGAAGTTTATTTCAATCGTGCAATATATGCATTTCCAGGAATTATTTTGTGTGCATGCATCTACTGTAAAACATTATCATTTATATGAGCGAACGTGTATAGCAGGTATATTTCAGCAGTTTTATGTGCAGCGAAGCGCGTGCTGTGCTCTCAAAATCCCGGATTACATGCACTTCCGAGATTGATTTTGAAGCAAAGTACCATTAAACCCAGTGGTAATAACGTTGTTAGCGTTACTGTTTAGTACCTATGAAGGTATTAATATTATTTACATATTGTCTGTGTTACTTATGTGGAATAATAATGCTGATGATAAATTTTTATTGCTTCTTCTGTATCTCCGTTGAATAGGTTCTAGGTAGGTACTACGTTATACAGACTTAGATATATTTACCTTCATAAAAGTAAAATAGATTCACACGGACTTAGATTTTATTAAAACTCTTTAGTAGTCTTATGATTAATTTTAAAGCATTACTTTAACTCGACGTGTGAGATTAATAACTATTTGCATATGAAGGATACAAAAGGTTTTATATAATCTAGAAATATTATTCAGATTAAGTAAATGCTTGCATAAGATATTCTCAACATAATTATACTGAATATTACTTAAATTGAATGTTTCAATTTATACAAAATTAGTGCAGGTAGGGAAATTCTCAACCTCGGACAGAACTCGAACCCTGCAAGCTTTAATTAACAAGACCAACGTTCTAACAGGTCTGACAACCATAAATAAAAATACATATGTTTATCTTCCTAAGCAAACGATCTAGTAGCTTAATTGATTAGATCGTTAGCTAGTTAACCAAAGATGTCAAGTTCGAGTCTTGTTCGATTTTCCTTTATACAGTATGAATAAATTAAGTCAAGTCAACTAGGTAGGTAACTTGCATTATATGCTCAATTATTCCATAACCATCTTGGTTATCTAGAATCTTTATATAAATAGAGATTAAAGGTGTTGTTAGGTATTTTTAATAGTAAAGCAAATCAAATTAGAAAATGTAAGGCTAACAGAATAATAGTAATAATATGTAATTAAATAGAAAAGAAACGACATATAACAAGAAATATTAAAAATAACCATGCCCACCATATCAGTTCAATTATTTCTGATCGCTTTTCTCCATTGGTTTCTTGTTGCATATAAATTCTAACCCCCATAAATTATCGATGTTGCCTTAAATTTATTTCCTAAAAGCATTGTATGGTGGAGTTACGGTAGATTTTCACCGCTTATTCAGCTTGTTGCAATTCTCCTAAGATGAGAATTTTGTTTTCCAAATAAATTACTTATTTTTTTAATTAACGAAGTCGCATGCATCTGCAGAATGGGTTGCCTACCTAGTTGTCTTAATTTTTTCATATTGTATGTATTAACTTTGTAAAAATTTTAAACTATTTAGTTTATATGGTTACTTACAGTTAGTAGTTACTTGATGCAGATAGTATATCCAAATTAGCATTAACAATATTGTTTTACATATAAAAGCATCTAGATACGTGGTAAATTTACAGCTTTATTCTATGCAGATAGTTATGCATTCACCCCTTTGCTAATGCAAATTAATACAGTATTAACAACCAGAGGAAGTGCAAACTTGGTTTACATAATGCGTTTATAACATCCTGAAAGCTAGTTTTAGAATAAGTTTTTCTTTATAATCTTATTTTTTAAGTTGCTTTATTCGATTAAACATTTCTCTAGATACAAAATTACTCGTAGTAGTGAACCTGAAAAGACTAATCAGATACATTACGTAATGCTATCTTGTTTTTCATTAGATACCATTTTACTGAATTAGTTGGTGAACATTAGCTGTCAATTTTAACGGAGTCGAATACTCTTTAGACAGTTACAAGAAAACTGAATATTATAGACACTACAAATACATAGTTGCAAATATTACTATTTCTTTCCAATTCATAACAATTGACTGTAGAATTTTATACGCATATCTGTGACAGTTTCTTTTTTTTGAGTATAACATTCTCAGCAGTCAACAAGTATAGCAGACAGTTACTCTTTTACTGAGCGCAGACAATGTGATTACCTTTACTAAGTGGGAGTTGTAAGCACCTACCTTACTGTATTTGAAATTAGAACGTGTGCAAGAATTTTCCTGAAAAGTAACTAATTGAGAACGTTGATAAAATTACTGAATTCTCGATCGATTTTGTATTTTCTGTATTTGAGGAAATTTTATTTTATTTACTTACACCTTACTAACCGAATGAGAATACTGACTGTGCAACAACAGATTTTCTGTAATAATAATAGAATTCTTCATAACTCTTAATTTAGCTTCCCCCTACTACATTACAGAGAACATTCCAATGATTCGTGGGCGGAAAGCATCACTGTTCGTTGCAAGAATGTATAAAAATGTTACCAAGAAAAATTGTATAGCACAATACTCTCATGCCAATTTTTACCTGCAATTTCGATTTTTATAAAGTAATCAAAATTTTACACTTTAAAATAAAGCTCTATATGAGTTAAGCACAAAAACTGCTTATAGCAAAAACCTTATGAAAACCGAAATAAAGAGAAAGTTGAAAATTAAGAATTTCTTCTTCTAGACAGGTGTTGTTTTTAAATTACACTAAAGATACAGAAAAATTCAGGAAGATAGAGACAAACAACAATTCGTTACTGAACACCTTATACTAACAATACCATCCAGTTGAAACTTCAACAGTAATTTCCAAAGAACAAAGGACAAAGTTGACGGTTATAAAACATTTATTAGGTGTATACCTATGAAATGAGACTTTCAGCTATTAGACCACAGATGTCGCTAGGAGTATTTTTAAACTGTCCCAAATGTCTTATTTTTTTCGTCTGTCATCTGTCAACAATATTCAATTCATTGTTTGTGATGTTTCATACAACAACGCATTTTTTTCGCTCTTAAAAATGTCGAATTTCGTGCCTTCAAACTACGATTTGCGGACATCGTTGATTTTCTGTTATCAATTGAAGAAAAACGCTTCTCAAGCTCATCAAATGCTTATAGAAGCTTACGGTGGACATGCTCTAAGCAGAGCACAGTGCTTCAGGTGGTTTGAAAAATTCCGAAGTGGTGATTTTAGCGTGGAGAACGAGGAACGTGGCCGGCCACCGAAAAAGTTTGAGGACACCGAATTGCAAGCATTGTTGAATGAAGATGATGGTCAAACGCAAGAAATGATGGCAGAGCAGTTGGGAGTGACCCAAAAAACCATTTGCAAACGTTTGAAAGACATGGGCATGATTTTAAAGGTCGGAAGATGGGTGCCGCATGAACTGACTGAAAGGCAGCAAGAGAACCGAAAAACCACTTGTGAAATGCTGCTCTCCCGGTTCAAAAGGAAGTCTTTTTTGCATCGAATCGTTACGGGTGTATTTCTCCAATCCCAAGCGTAAACGATCGTATGGTCCGCCCGGCCACAAGCCAAAATCAACGGCCAAACCAAATCGCTTCGGCCGCAAGGCAATGCTGTGTGTTTTCTGGGATCAGCATGGTATGATTTGGTACGAGCTATTAAAACCAGGTGAAACAGTTGACGGTGCACGCTACCAACGACAATTGGGCGATTTGAACAGTGCTATACACCGAAAACGCCCAGAATATGCCGATCGGCGTCACAAAGTAATTTTTCTTGATGACAATGCACCACCACATCGAACAAGAGCGACCCGGGAATTGGTGGAGACGTACGATTGGGAACCGCTGGTGCATGCGGCTTACTCACCAGACTTGGCGCCTTCCGATTATCATTTGTTTGCATCGATGGGCCACGCACTTTCCGAGCAGCGCTTCAATTCTCACGAAGAAGCCAAAAAATGGCTCGATGATTGGTTTGCGGCCAAAGACGGCCAATTTTTTTTGGCGCGGCATTCACAAATTGCCTGAGAGATGGGTAAAATGTGTCGCTAGCGATGGCTATTATTTTGAAGATTAAATTTGTAACCATTTGTTGTTAATAAACGTTTAAAATTGAAAAAAAAAGTCTCATTTCATAGGTATACACCTGGTAATTTTTTTAATACCAAAGCAAACAAGAAGACTGGGAAACGTTTAAGACAAATAACGTCGAAACGTTTACTTTTAGACCTATTACAGGTGTAATTTGTTGTAATGAAGAATAAACCAAAACTAACAAAATATCTAAATGTGTTTCATGTTCTGGAAAAATAAATTTTTGTTTTTTACTAATAACTCTCTTGTTCGAAGTTCAATCAAAAACATCCTCGAAGTAACATTTGACTTTCTTCGACATTCTCAGGTTTTAGAACGCTTCCAACGTTTTGCTCCCTAGAACTGCCATCAAGTTTATTTCTTCTTATGTATGAAGATCTTACTAATAAATAGCATCTTCGACGTTGTTTTCAGCAGTATAACATAATTCTGCTTTTATTCAAGGTTTTTACTCTCGATTGTTTAGAAAGTCGACAATACACATGTTATCCTAGTAGGTAGGATATTTATATGGGCATGCTATTAGTTTACTCAACTATACTTAACTGAAAGTTTTGACCAATGAATATTTACACAGTGGCCATGACTGACTTTTGTTCTTTCTTTGACGGCTATAAAATGGTCACTCGTTGGGTATATGTTTAGCTGCCAATAAATTGTTTTAATTGATCAAAGTACAGTTACAAACGCAACGCCTATTTGATATATTTCAGTTCTAAAACAGATCTTGCCAAAGCTTTTATTTATGTAATTGATACCATATCGACAGAACGGAACCGTCCAATACAAGCCAAATCGTTCTCTAAAGTTATTATACTATTTCAGTCTCAACTCAAAAGTAAGCTTTGCTAAAACTTATACTTATACCATACACATAATATTGAAAGAGAATGGTATACTACCTATTCGAAGCCAAGTCAACCTTTAACAGCAGCTGGGTTGTTCACATAACAAAGTGTCAAAACCCGAAATTTTACATCAGATATGTATGTTTTTATCATAGTACTTCATTCTCTAGTCGTCGTTATTCCAGATAAAATTAACAACTATTCTAATATAGATGATATATATTTTAATGATATTATCAAAATCCACATATCTCTCTTTCTCTGTCACTCTCTGTCTCATCCTCTGCTTCTTTTAATATTAGTTTGAACCTCTTAATCGTGCACAATTATATTCAAAACCTTTCCTCGCAAAATAGAACATCATCTAACCAATAAAATACAGAAGAACACTTAAGGAAGAAAAAAACTTAAGATATACCTTAACTCACAAGGACGGTATTTGACAATCTGCTGGTAAGCCCGTACCAACTATTGTTGTATTTGATTAGAAGAAAGACCATTTAATAATACAAACCTTAGTCAAACAATTTTATTAAAGTCTACTGTGTGTCCAACAAAATATGTGATCACGTAGGCTTTGTATTTAATTTAATAAATACGTTTCTGTCTCTAGTTCACGAACGGCTGCGCCGATTTTGATTTTCTTTGATGTAAAAGATTGAGAATCTTATACCCTTTAAAATGATATATCACACATGGCGTAGTGCCATTTAGAATTTTGGGGTGAGGGTGGTTGGGGGAGAGGGTGAAAGTTTCCCAACAGACTAGAATAGGTTATTAAATGTCCCCCTCGAAAAAAAATCGACTCGTTTCAGTGATTTTTAATAATTTTACTAATTAAAGAGTTATTCAAGGTGGGAAGTTTTAAAATGATCACCCTGTATATCTGATCGAACCGATTGACTGTTACAGTTATACATACACACAAACACTCCAATCTTGAATTTGCATGACTGTTTCCTATTACCTTAACCTACCCAAATACCGCTTACGCTTGGTTTGAAAATTGTAAGTTTGATGGACGTGCTAATGCTTGTATAGCTTGACTGTAGAACCTGTGGTTATTGTATTCTACTTAGTTTTTCTGAAGACAAACCCTACATCAAAAGCTTCTATTCTTGCTAGTTGTACCTTTTCAAAAATCAAACCTTAATAGTGCCACTTATTTAAAAGACCACTGCAGGCAGCTGAACCTAGCATCCGTGGTATAAACCGCTGGCACCATTAGAGAGTAAATTCTGTAAAATGTGGTGCTCGAGCATTGTTCGTCGACACCGTTCAAAACCACATACACATGCCGTGCAATCATTAGCATGTTCAGCGCCAGAGCAAATACGGGTGTCTGCTCATAAGGTTTTTCTTCGAGCCGTAGCGGACGCTGATGTCTATTTTATAGTTAGCATGACTATTATACCTGTGAAGCCTTTTTGTGTACACCATGACCTTACCGGGTAACGCTTGTATCACGGGTTTTTTGTTGCATACTCCTAGGAGTATTTATTAGATGTTTGCTCGATGATTCTGCTGTGACCCGTAAACTGTGTTAATTCTTGCTTATACGAACAGGCCATGACAGACCAACATAATAGTGTCTACCACTGCAGACTGCTATGGCACTGAAATAAGTTAGATTGTGTCTGCCGAATGTGATCTCTGTGGCCTAGGAAAGTTTAAAACAGACAAGACATATTTTTTGAAAATCTCATGGACAGCTTGAAGATTTAAAAGAAATTCTTGATGTAATTGATGTAACTCACTATGCAGAATTCGAATCTGTACCCAAAAGGCTATAAAAAAAGAGTCATGTCTAAGCTTATTCCGTTCTCAATAAAATTATTATGTCAAATTGACAATTTCTATTTTGCATTCAAAATCATCAGTTCTCGACATTATTAACTACAAATAGGATTCTAAGCTTAGAAATATGGATTTAATTTTGACTTCTTTTTTGTAGTCTTCAAAGTCCAAAATTTCATTAAACGTACTTTCCAGAATTTAATATGTATAGGGTAAAAGCACCAATCCTCTGCCACCTAAAGGATATTTGAAGTTCAAATTCGTTTAAATTTAAAACGAAATAATATTTATCAATGACATTTTTTGTATAGTTACGCATATTTAAATGATATACATGCTCAATCGTCAAAATCATTAAACGTTTAGTTTTATATGAGAAAAAAATTATTCATTAAAATCGACACTTTGGTCCCGTAATCCGCCGCTAATTACTAAAAATCCGCCGTCAAGGTCCTAGTAGCCGCCCTTTAAGAAACAAAGCTATAAACATCGTATAAACGTGAGAAATGATTATTTCTTAAATAATTAAATATGAGTTCTTCGAAGCTTTATTCGGATCACCTGTTTAGCAAATTAAATCTGTTTTAGCGATATCTTCGTTACTCGCCATAAGCATAAAATAATTTAACAATTTTATGCCTTTCTTGCATTTGCTCATAAACGATTTATTGAAACGAAAAGAATTTATTTTAAAAAATACATGCAAATACAAAATAAGTAATAATTAATAAACAAATGAATTCAATTCCTACTTTCTACATGATACTCTTTAAAAGTTAATTTTTCACTTAAGTTGGTTGTTTGGACATGTTGACTTCCTAAAATTAGATTTTTTTTTGAAGAAAATAATAACCATTCAATAAATGATGGAATGATTAATAAATGTGGGTGCTAATCAACAAAATTAAATTAAAGTCGAGCAACAATAATATAAAATCTCAGTATTGTGGAATACCTACTGCACGACAGTGGAAGGCGGCGAGCGGGTGACTAGACGAATCTGTGAATACCGGTACTCTGCCTACCTTATTTTCGACATTTGTTTAATTAAGATCCAGGATTTTTTGTATTAAATATTAAGAAGGACCATTGCTTTAATTTACCAAACAAAAATCTTTACGAAGATGTCCACAAAAATGCGCAAATCTTACCTAGAATGCAACTGTTTCTCGTTAATAAAAACGCACTCAATGGCAGTCGTAATAAACTCAATGACGTACTGGCAGTAAATAAATGGTAATAATTAACATATAACTTTTATTTACCGGAATGAATGTAACATAATCCTTAGAACGAAGGATGGTAGATAACACAAAGCTAAAAATCTCCGTTATTTATGGTGCCATAATTTATTTATAAAACAATAATTGATTCGTTGGTGGGCGGCTGGAGCTGGTGTACTTAGGTGCGTTTACCCTATGTACATCTACTTTGAAGGAAAATTGTAATTGTACTGAAGTGAAGTTGATTAGAATTGTATAATATTAATACAATCACTATTTTTTTCGTAGCTGTTGCGTCTTCCATTGATTTGCCTTCCTTAAATTGATTTTGACTGATAATATTATGTTTTTCAAGATAGCTAACTCTAAGATTAGTAAAATCAGTCAGTAATTAATTGTCTCTAGTTGTATTCCACTTTTATATAAAGGTTTTACAATCGCTGTTTTAAATCGGGTTAAAAAGATTCTCGTTTCCATAAGTTATTTTTCAAGTGGAAGCAAGAATACAATCATTACCGGCAGCTTTATTATCTTTTAAGCTATTTATGGGATTGCACACTTTTTTTTGTCGGCATTTGAAGAGATTTGTCTTTTAAAGGTAAATTGGATGGCTTAATAATTTGTTTGGCTAAGTTAGATCGTACATCGACAAAATAGTCGTTGAAAGTAACCTCCTCTGTTATATTTTTTCCACTTTCATGACGTATCGTTTTTATTTCTTGAGTATCTTTTGTTGTATAAATGCGTTTGACAGTTTTCTATAAAGTACCTACCTGCAAATATATTATAGCGGCAAGAATGAAGCTGAATTAAAACATACCTCTTTTGCAACTCTATGTAATGGTATGTGAAAATAAGTTGATGTAACAAATTCTACTTTATGTTTCTATTAGGACTAGATTATCCTGTTGTTGTTTTATAATAAAATTACTTTAGAATACATTAATGTTAGGACAGGAATATTTGAAAGAGGTTTGATGTGTATTATTATTTACACGTTTCGTTGTAATCTTTACTTGGTTTGGTTCTTCTCAACTTATTGAAGTATCTCTACAGATATAATGCGACGTTTAAGGGCTCACAAAATAATATTATTTTTTACAAAATCAGCATTAAAATCAAATTGCATACCCTCAACCATGAAGAACACGTTCACGTTTAGAGTTTTATCGATTCTGGAAAATATAAAGCAAATATTTTAACACGAACCAACATATAAAGCGTTATATATTTCGCATGTAATATAATATATAATGTCACTGTTAGATTTATATAAGTATTCCCATTTAATAGTGAGACTGAATTACATACGCTAAGGTAAAGAAAGTTTCTAGAATATACACAAGATTATTACCGCTAGACAAATAACAATTCATGTTACATTCGCAGAAAACCCTCAGTAGTATTAAACCAGCTGAAGCAAACCATTCTGCAATTTTCAGGTTTAAAATAAACTGCAACGCGCTTCGTGGCTTCTTCGTGCCGGATGTCATTTTGCAATATTACACGTTACATTGAACCTTTTGTTCATTCTATTCTACACAGCTATTTAAATAAGCTGTTACAGAACACGTAATAGGAGTAGGTAGTACTTGTTGACAATTTCAAGAGAGTTTCAGTAACGTTATAAAATCTGTAATAAAATATAAGCTAGCGGTTGTTTCTGCAACTTGGAATTTTTATTGTTGCATTAAGGAATATCGAATTTACACGTATAAATTGATCAGAGAAATTTCTTCATTTCATTGTATATTCTTTAGTTCTTTTGTTTTAGAATAAAAGCATATTTTTTTATTGAAAATGTAGCTTTACTCTAGTACAGAATTTTCATACAAGAATGAAAGAAGTAAAGTTACAATAAATAATAAAATATACACTCGGTAAGATATAAAGTTTGTGGAAATTGTAAAGAATTGCGAAAAATAAATGAATCCTTGTATATTTAAACAAGCTAGTAGCTTCATGATGCATCTCTCGGTATTATTCGTTTGTTAAGTATAATAGAGACGTTCAGAAGCCATTAAAACTGCATTAGAAAGCAACTTCATACAACTTTAAATTCTTACCCAGCTTTCAGATTCATGTAAGCGGTATTTCCTAATATTTAGAAGTTTAGTATGTACTTGAATATTAATAATAGTAGTTGGTAGTTGCTTTTCAATTATTCATTGAATATGAAATTAACAACTGTGATACTTTTAAGAGACAAACTATTTTTCAGAATTTGCACTTATTTAATAATTCTAAACTGCCTCCATATAAACTTTGAATAACGTTATTTTTTCTGTTTGATATCCACACTAACAAATATTTTTCGAGGCAACCAGTTTTCGTAAACTAAATATGAGTATTAAGTAATATCCTCCGGCCGACTATTATGTTTTTGTTTCTGAAACGAAAGTTGTTCTATATATTTTATGTATTTACATTACGTCAGAATACCAAGTTTTTGAATAGATCATTATCTACAAAACAAAAATGTTCAGAGATACACAGTTTTGCAGTGGGCATATTTTAAGTACATTTATACTTCAGCAGAATGTTGTATAAAAAAAGGCATACTAAATGTATTTTAAAACATTTACTTAATCTTCTTGAAAAGATCTCTTAAATAAGCAGAATATTTAACCGAAAACAAGAAATTAAGGTGACATTTTTTTAAAAAACGTCTTTCATAGCAGTTAGTGTAATTTTAAAACAAGCAGGTAATCAGTGCGTTTTCTTAAAATAATTATGATATTACTATAAACAACGATGATGGTATATTCAGAAATTTGGTATTCTTGAATCATTATATCCTTGGATGATTGT
>VTPC01090679.1:176930-194433 GCA_011009095.1 Ignelater luminosus
AATGACTCATTATTTAAATATATTTAAGTACATGTTGGTTCAACACTAGTAAGACAACTGCATTTTACACTATTTAAACACACAAAAAAAATTTGCGGTATAACATGAATAAATGCAATGAAACGATAAACCGAATACCATTACCACACTTTCTTTTTATGCCAAAAGAAACGGTTATATATTAAAACAAAATAGAAATTCTGAATGAATAACACAAAATACAATTTAAAAAATTAAAAAAGAAAACTCTTATATGGTTCCTTTTGTCTAAAGCACCGTGTAAAAAGAATTAACAATGTGGAAAAGAAAAACCAGCCAAAATTAGGATGAACAAATTTAATATAATATTTGGGGATGCTCGCTATTTTCTGTTTTTATATAATTTCATCCCGACATTTATCACAAACGTACAGTGTAGAGTTGATGAGCTTACCTTTGCAAATGTTCTATTGTCTCCCGCGTTCTCCTAGCTATGGATTTGGTCGAGATTTAGACAGTTCTTTTGCCATTCTTTGATATTTTCAATTGTTTGACATTTTAATAACTTTTTCTTGATTGATGTGGATGTTTCAATTTACGATTTCTGTCTCTTTCTTTTACAAACTGCTTCTTTTTGGGCCATTTTGAGTGATGGTTGAATTTCCTTTCCGGTTGTAGTTTTTCTTGGATTTATATTAGAAATTCCTGCTTTGGAAGTATTCCTTAACATATCTGAACAAAGAATTTGATATAGTGACAGGGTATGACGACAGATTTTAGTCTCTTGTGGTAAGTAATTGATTCAACAATTGCTCTTATCAATTCCAAAAGATCCTTAATAGTGGTTTCTATACAGAATCAAAATCCAAATCTGTAGAATTATGATGGTTCCTGTTTTCAAAAACACCTTAAATAGCATTTTCGGATGTCGCAGTTTTGCCATCTTATCTATTTCAAAAACGGTCATGCGTTGGGTAGGATGTTACTTTTACCATTTATCAATTTCTGTTTTGAAATATAATGGCTTAGTACATCTAATGGTTGCAGATTGTGCATAAAGTGCGGAGCTACGGAAAAAGAAATGTAACTGTTTGGTTTTGAATAGTCATGGATGAAACAAAAGATAAGCAAACCCATACAGGGTGATTTACAGTCAGTGTAAAAAACTGCTAACTGCGGCAGCTAAATTAATTGAACAAAAATAAAACCTGGTAGACATACGTCCTATGGTTGGCGAACTACCTGCGTCTAAAGTCAGACACATTGCTAAACAAATAATACAATAAAATCAAGCTAACTTGCAATAAGATGAAAAAATATTTTTATAACAAATAAGTTAGGTATTTTTGACTAAGATAATCCACGCTGGTGGTGATTATTTTGCGCACTAGTTGTAGAAATATTTTGTTTCATTCTATTGTAAGTTAGCTTGATTCTATTGCACTTGTGTGCTATACCTTTAAAAGTCTGTAGTTTTTTAACCAAAAAAGATAGAGCACATTCTTTATTAGATCTTTCTGTCAAGAATAGTGTCCTCATCCAGCTGCCCAAGGTTTTGGCATTCATTATAAATCACCCTGTATATCCATTTGTAGGTCTTACAGATTTTATCTAGAGCTGCAGCCAGTCCAGAAATACTACACTATTCATCTAGCCATTACTAGTGATAAAACCAACTGTTCCTGGAAATTTTCCACATATGTACAGGGTGCCTCTGAAATAAACAGAAGCATTCATATAACAGACTCCGGAACTAGAGTTAGGACTAGTCCTAATGTCCACCATTTCCAAAACACAGGGTGTAGATAAATTTCTACAGAAGTTATTTTCTCAATATCTCGGAAACAACGTGAAACATTAAAATGAATTTTCTCACAATAGTGACAGAGATATTGGGCGATGTGGATGCACCATTTCAAAGGATTCATGTTACGCTACTGAAAAGAAAAACAATTATCTCATTTTGATAATTAAGCGACAAAAAGAGTGTTATTGCATTATTTTATACGATGTGCATTGTTTCTCATTGAATGGAATTTTCGTCTTTAAATATTAAAATTTAATCCACGATTTGTGTGAATTTTAGTTGGTGGTACCGTCATCATGAACCAAGTTATAGGATGATGCAATCATAATTACGTCGTTTTAGAAGTTCACAAACAATTTAATGACGAGTTGTAGGTTTAGGTTTTAAATAAGGTTCGACATTGTATGACTTCACAAACTTTTATTTTACTCGAACATTGCGCATTTCATGAAAAAGAGTGTGAGTTTGCAAAGACTATAATAGATTAAGTTGCAACAACTCTCTTAAGAAACTCCATATTAAGTGGCTCGTCCTGTATGTGCCAACTAACTGTATTTATCACGTTTTCTGAAAAATTATTACTTAGTTTTTTGAAAATATAAATTTCTAAACTGTCCGACAGCTGTGACAAATATTGAGGTCGATAATGTTTATTAACAAAACAAAAAGAAAACAGTGTTGTGGTGTTTTCAGTAGTCTGTATGGTCATTTGAATTATATAGAACATACAGAGTATCGATATACATTGTTATTAATTTTGTATATAGAAAACTATCTACGACTTTCTAGATAGTTACTAAAAGTGAAAAACTAAATTTTTTTGTAATGCCATATATGTTTGAGAAATAAGACTAGGGAGAAACGTAGAATAAAGAGGATCGTGAATCTAGAAGGCAATATGATTACCGTGTCTTACTGCAAAGTAAACGTGATTATTTCTAAATAAAGCGCCTACTTGATTTATATAAAATTAAAGAGCTCTATTATGTTGCTCTTTAAAGATACCAACACTTCTTGTTATAGTGTACCATCCAAAGAAGCACATCACAGTTTTTATTTTCAATTTAGTAATGTCATTAAGATACAGTTATAATATGAGATTCGATTTGAAGAAAGTTGATAATTATGCACTTTTCTAAATTAACTATTCCAAAATTGTTTTAACGAAAATTCAATTGCTTAGTAACTTGAATGAAAGTAATTCGATTTAACCGAAGAAAGTGTAGGTTAGAATTAAATTTTACAATGCAAAGTTAGACAAAAACGGTCGGTTTCTACAAATACATTATGATATAGTTCCTGAAATGCAAAATACATTATTGTTTCTAGTTGTATGTTTTCGATGATATTACAGCGAAAATGGGAAGATAATAAAACATGCAGAAAAGCTAATTAGTACTATTTTTGCTAAAACAAAATATCTTAATGAGTGCACTAACCAGTTTTAAAATATATGCTCTGCTTCAAAAACTAAAATAGTGGTGGTTGTTTTATTCCCTCGGACTGTTTACTCTGCGGTTACAGCTGCAAAATAACTTCTGCAAAAAGTCATTTCCTAATATAAAATGATAAAATTTATCCACTTTATCCCATTTCACGTTTTTTTTTATGCAAACCATACAAAAGTTTTAGTGATGATAAACTGTTGTAATTTATATAAATATAAGTCGACTATATTATCAATGGATAGCCCAGTTATTCCTGAACAGCTGACTTTCCGAGCGGTCTTGGCGTCTCAGAAACACGATAGGACTGTTTGTTGTGAGTGGTAGAAAAGCTCTTGTGGTCTAAGTATAAGTCTCTCTGGACCACTAATTACATCTAATTACTCATTACATTTTATCACGATCCATAGTAGAATCGGTTATCTTTAACTAAAGCAACTAAAAACTATGAAACAATCATCGATATATTTCTTATTAAGGTTTAACCGTTTTATTGCTTAAAATTAGAAGAGGCTTGATGCGTTTATTATTTAGAGAAGCCTTAAAATAAACAGAAAATCAAGATGCAGACTTTTCAAAAGAACAAACTAATAAGAACAAAGTCGAAAATATCCATACAGATACGATTTCCTAAAGCTTTAAATGTGATACCTCTAAAATGAAAATACTAAGCATGTAATTTTGAACAAGCTTAAAGGCAAGCTGAAGGATAAGGATTCATTATTAAATAAGAGAAAAAAAGGTTTTTTGAATCAAATTCCCCAAAATGGGGTTGATAAGCTTTGGTGCTAATAAAAACGCGGATCAAGCAAATCTTGTACTGCTAAATGAAATAACAAAATATTGAATACAGAATACATGTATAAAAACCTTATTAAATAATACAAACAAGATGTACAGTCTTATAATAAGTATCTTGTACTTTAAAATATGGCTAATTCCAAATACATCAATAAAGTGTATAAATATTTTTTTATCTTGTTCAGATTTAGTTAAAAATTTTTGTGTTTTGTTCTACTTCTCTGTATATAGCCAGTTAAAAAAAAGTAATTATACACCATGACTGTCCACAAAATGAGTGCTTCAATTCTAAAGTACATTTAAAAACACTCCCAGCGCCGCACTGGTAAGTTGCAATTATTACCATCACTAATAGCCATCCTTTTGAGATGATCTATGGCGACGTATTTCAAGATTAGTAATAAAAGACCATAACAGCAAATTTAATACTTAGTTTTAAAAAATTGCATTTTTACTACCTTGGTTTTAAACTTGGTTTGCACAGCTAGGTTTTTCATAACAAGGGTCCGGCAATTAATCAAGAGTGATAACATTAGTTGTTGCAACAAAATCAGTTTACAGCTATTGAGTTATTTTCTGGGCGCTAGTCCCCATTTTTTAAGCGAATAGCTTACCAGATAATTTATTCTTCAGCAAGATATGTAGCTTATATAGCAAGATTAATTCTCACTACACCTACCTTCAAGACAAATCTAAAACAAAAGTCAAATGTTCATTGCTGAACATACATAACTGAATATACAAATTTTTTAAAAGATTTTGTTCTATAATCAAATTTAGTTATTTCATAATATATGAAGAATATGAACTTAGATGTCTTGAAATATTCCCCAATTAAATTCAATTAAAAATTTTACAACTAAACATTAGAATCCCGTTTGTCAAATATACTAGCTACTTAAAGTTCTAACATGAAAGTTTCTGATGTTGTAGTGCAGTGTAATAAGGTTTTAACCGAGACATTTGGAAAAACGAACTAGAAATTGGTGAAGATGTCTGAAAGAATGTTCTAGTTAACATAAACTTATAGAAAATCAATTTTGGGTAAACGCCATTTTGGATTTTGCGTTTCTAGGAATGGCGCTTGAACAAGTTGTGCTATCAAATTTACTTTTGTGCCAAATTAAATAGTCAGGCTTTATTATTAATAAAAACACTAATTTTAAAACTTTAACAATCTTAATTAGATATGTTAAGTCGAAGATAACGGAAAAAATCTGGTTAAAATGCATTTTAGATTACTTACTTGTCATTGTATCAAGCAAAATTAAAATATTAGATTTGAGGCATAGTTAAGATTAAGGAGCACATAAAAAGTTTTTGATATCTTTGTCATTTTACAATAAACGCAAAACTAAAAGGATATCTGCTTTGAGGCGAAAAGAGATACTATGATGCGTAACCGAACGATGCATTTTAAGCGATCAGGTCGTCTTGACTAATTGAGCTAAAAGTGCTACCAGACTTTTTCGTGCAGCGTCAAATTTTTTCTAGTCAAAAAGGGTTGTAGTGCCATAACAATCAGACTTGTTTTCGTTTTCACCATGCAAACTATTATCTTTCTACTCTAAGGCATAAGCAAGGCTTTCTACTCAATGAAAGTCACAATGTCTGTGATATAATGAAATTTCAGTTCTACAGAAAAGACGGTTAAGGTGCTCCTATCTATCTAGTACCAGAAGACATGTACAGTAACCTACCTATGGTGCTATAGTATAACTTATTTAACAAAGATCAGTCTTGAAACTTCCTCTACTACCAAATCTACAATTAGTGGTAGAATCTGAGACCATAACGGTCATAGTGAGAATTGAAGAAACCAAGTTATAGAGTCTTTGCCATCTTAAGATGCTGAACACTTCACTGACGGTTTGTGAAATGAGAGATCACATGCATCCAATGAGGATTGGTATGCAGATGATTTCAAGTCAAATGATAACAGAAGACACCAGTTTGAAAATATTATCCCAAACTCTGGTATTTAGTAAAAGATATGCTATTGTATTATATTTTGGAAAACCAAACCCAGTGGTTGGCGTACCTCAAGATACAACGAAGGACATCTGCAAGTAGAATATTTCTGGCCTAGAGAATTTCGCTTACTTTGCAGTTGTCTAGCTTTGAAAAAATTAAGACGAAGATGTTATGTCCACTATTTTGAAAAGTTTCAAAAGACAGATATCCTGTTAACAGTATTTAATCAAAATAAAAAGCAGATTATTTGAGTAAGAACTTTATTTATTTATATCAGAGAGTTAACAACACACCATGTAATAGCAATCATTCTTGTATAAGCAGAATATCAATGAGACAGTGTCATTTGTTAACAGAAACAGCCAGTCGTCTCAAGGCGGGTAATTCAAATTTGAGAGTGCCGTTCAGTCTTCTCTCATCAGGGCAGACAATTTATTTAGTCTTATGTTTATTGTAAAATGATAAATGTATTGAAAGCTTTTTTATGTGATCTTCAATCGTGATTACAGTTTGAATTTAATATATTTTAATTTTTATTGCTACTATGGCAAATATATAGTCAAAAATGCATTTGGACCACATTTTGGAATTTTCTTTGTTTTAGAATTTCTATTAAACTTGTTATTTTTAAATTAGTAGTTTATTAATTTATTAACCTTTTCACTAATTTTCAGCTTGTGTTTTCAACTGTCTACATTAGAGATATCTCTTGTCTAATTGCACTAAACTGTTTATTGATATAAGCAGAAATGCTTTGTGTAGTCTCACGATGAATAAGAAAGATCATCGCGTTTCATTCCACAGTCTGAAAGTAAACTGCTTTAGAAGTTGGGAAGCTCCTCTTCATTCAATAATTAGAATTTCTAGAAAGGATGAAAAGAGGAGAAATTATTGTTCCAGTATCCACCTGCTCCACTAGGGATAGCATTATTGAGAACAATCATCAGGAAATTTGATTTTTTTAGTATGGTACACTTATGTATTTCTTTTTTACTTTTTGACTTTGTTGGTCTTTCAGCTTTCATTTTGCAGAGTATTATGAGCAGCATCTTAAATGTCTACTCGAGGAATTCTGTTGAATATTGTTTAAGAGGTTATCCAAAAAACTTTTAAATTTTCTGATACTTCAATTTCTCACGATTGTTTTTTTTTTGACTTGGTTCAAAGATGCTGTTTAATCCAATTGTTAAATACTCACTTCTCGATCAAGTTATCCAATAATGACGTGCAATCAAGTATTATCGCCAATAAATGGGGTACCAGTTATCAAATAATTTCTTCTTCGTTATTCTTTCTTCAAACTTTTCCTTGTACACTAGATGATGACGAAAAAGATCTTGACTTATCTGAAAATGATAATATGCTAATTGTTCAAATAAGGTGCCAATTGCGTATTTTTGTATCTAGAATATTTGGTAGATTAAACATATTTAATCACATTATATGTATTGAACACAAATAGGTAACAAAAATCTGCCTGTTTGCTAGTGGCTCAAGTTTTTACAGAATAATGTATTTCAAGGAAATGCTGAGAGCAAGTATATCCATATTAAATTTAAAAAAATGAAACTAATAAACGAACATAATTGTACTTGTTACATAGCTTGAACTAAAAGAGTATATTTATTTTACTTACTAACAATCAAAACTTTTTTATTGAAACTTTTTTATATTGAAAAGCAAAATTAATAGATATATAACAATGCAGTTGTCAAAAAGTCGAGAGCTAAACAACGTATAAGCTAAGTTGAGTTAGTGCAATTAAGAGCGTTCTGACTGTTTTTAGAAAAAGAAAAATATTTTACTTTATCTTATATTACGTTGCTTGAAGATCTATCTTAATTTTATTACATGGGTTTCACGTTTTCTAGAAACTCGAGAAAACAAAACTTTTTGTTATTAACTCGATAAACAAGCAGAGTTTTAAGTAAAACTGTAAGACAGATAATAATGGTCTTTCAAACTGACAGTGCCCTATTCATTTATCTTACGTAGTAACCAAGATACGTAAAATTAACATGAAAAGCAAACAACTCACCCCGCATGAAGAGGATTTTCAAGATTATTTATTTCAGACCTAGAATTACTAGAATCTCGTATAATAAACGAGCGGCCTTTGAGTATTTAATTTATTTGATAACATACAGTGACTCATATTAGCGGGTTGTATTTACTGGTCTAAACGAAATGAACGGGAAAACTTAAGCTTTAAAACTGTGAAAAGAGTAATATACGCGTTCCTCTGACAGCTCCTGTTGAAGATAAACGTAAGCTTTATTACGAGGTCGTCTTTTCGAGTCGCGGTCGCCCCATTAATCATCACCGAGGCCTTATGTGTCGTACATGTCGCAGCCCCAGACATTACTCCTTCTCCAATTACTTCCACACCCTCTACTTTTTCAGGTTTTATAATCTACCTTAACCTTTTTTCGCGTTCAAAATACTGTTCCTTCAAGCACGATTCTTTGAGATAATACTGCCCGAGACAGCTATAATCATTACTCATTTACACTTTTCTGAAGTTTAACCTGTTGTAAAAAAAAGTTCATCTCAAACAACTTTTAATTTAAAAATGCAGTTTTGGATTACTATTTTCACATTAAAACATTTTAATTAAAGTTTGTTCAGTTTCATATGAGAAGCATCCGGCTTAGTAGGTATATCTGGCAAAAACCGTTTCAGAAATAAAACCAACTTGATTTATACCGCAGAAACGATATTAACTGAAATTAAAATGGAAACATTGATATGGCTACTATCTAAATAAATATAGTTAAAACTTAATATTGTCAAGCAGGATGAGAAAATGAAAAAATATTTTATCGAAACAGATGGAAACGTTAATTTAATTTAGGTTACTCTTATTAATTCAATCTGTCTTTCAAGAGCTACCCAATATTAGATGATAGGTGCGGAGCAAATCTGTGCGCTTTGTTTTGGCCTATATAATGGGATTGAAAATCTTCGTTTTTAACTACAGTATTTAGAAATCTGTGAACTACTTTAAAGAAAGACATACCCCAATGGATCTCAAAAATAAAAGGTTTTTAATATAATCCTAGTAACGAATCTTGAATTTTGGTCACACGGTATAATAAACATACCTATCTTAATTTTATTTAAAACATTCAAAAACATCAAAACCATACTACCATAGTAAGATGTAACTGTAACTATTCCTGCGCTACTATACAAGAGCGTTTTGCACATAATATTATTACACATAATTTGAGGTAGGATCCCAGTAATTTTACTATAGATGTAAATCTTTGTCATCTGTAGGTTGAGTAACTTTATCAAGGTAAATATAATTGCTTGTTTCTAGGCCCGGGTAGAATAGGTATTTGTAACACAAAATTAATAACGCAAATTATGTTTGGGATTACGAAAGGACAACATATTTGTAATATGGCTACATTAAGACCCTCATCCCGGTACGCTAAGATGTTATTCTTTTTAAAACTTCTGTAAAATTTTCTATTTTACTAACAAAATAATAATGGAAACCTGTATAGTTTTACGAAATAATTATTTAAAATAATACATGCTTTTAATAGTATATTTTGAAGTATAATTAGTTCATTAAATAACTTTCAACTTTTACTTGTTAATGAATGAAGTTATTATTGCGTTTGTAACTTGATAACGTCATTAATTCATCACTGAACATAATTTAAAGTTAAAAAGACTAATGAAAGCTTGTACTAACTGTTATGTATTTTACGTTGATATTCGAATAATAATTTACACGTACGTAACTTTTAAATGATGTATAAATTCTATTTTGAAATTAAAAAACAGCAACAGAGACGGGAATTTTTAATTTTCTTTCTAATTAGTGGAAAACATACTTTTAAAGTAGTACGCCGAGTTGGAAAGAAGTATCAGATATCATTATTTTGAAAATTATAGATTTATTATGAAAAATTCTTAGACACGTCAATTTTCAGTTTTTAATTTCTTCTAAATCTTGATGTATTCATTCAGCTTAACATTTTTATGTATAAAATTTACAACGAAACAAGAGCATAGAAATGATTCGATATTGATTTGCAAACTTTCACATGAAAGGTAGATATTGTCTTTACCCAACACCTAAAACTAACTACATACAGTGGACCTAGTGTAAGCTTGCGGGTCACCCTGCGCAGAAGAGGAACGAGAGAGGCACCGCATACGCGTCAGAGCATTTGTACATTCAGTGACAAAAGTTGCATCTAAAATATAAACAGGATGAAATCATAGTTTAAAATAAAATTTAACTCTAGAGCTCGTAGTGACCTTTTGTACGAAAAACCGTAATGGATTTTGGGAAATTTTATTAATACAAACTTTTGGATGACTAGTATATATTTGCATATCAAAAAATATTTATGTAATTTAAAAATATAGTATGAATTAAATTTTAAAATATTTAAATAAATAAAATATAAATTAAATAAATAGTATTAAATAGTTCTGACATTAATTTCAAAAACAACACAATTACTCTGTACCGCAATAATTAAATAACTCAAATAACACTCTTGCCATAGAAATTCTTTGTAGCTTATGAAAAGTTGTTGACCAGATGTCTTGTAATTCAGGAAAAAACCATAAATGTACATTTCCTTTCCTTTCAAACATTTTTAAAAAGACGATTGACATTTGTGCAAAGATTTATAATACCCTTTTTGTCATTCAAGTTGTAAAATTTACCTAAACCTTTTTATAAAATAGAAATCCTAACTAAACACATTTTTAAAATCTTTCAAATAGAAAATGATTTGAAATTGCTATTGCAGTAAACTGAAAAAATATTTAATAATTAAAATTAATTTTTGTGTTAATTATAATAAACAATAAAAAATAATAATTAATAATAGATGAAATAATTGAACAACTCGAGAAAAACAGAGAAAATTTCGGTACTTACAGTTGGTCTAAATGCTCTATGCCAGATAAATTGTCGTCTGAATCTGAATTTTCACTTTCCCACTCAGTTTCTGAATCACTATCTTCGCCCAATTTTATAATTAAACTATCAGCTACTAAATCTAATGCAGGTTCTTTTTTCATGTATTCCAATTCGTAATTTCTACTGTGTTCACACCTCGATTTACATTCTTCGGCAGAAAATTGTTCAAAAAATTCACGACAAAATTTCTCAACCTCCTTGAAATTAAAATTGACATTTCGTTCTCTTACATACTGTTTTAACGACGCCCATACAAGCTTTATCAGGTTCAAATCCGGGTGATAAGGTGGTAATCTTAAAACCTTATGACCATTTTCTAAAAGAATTTTGTTGATTTCGTAAGTTTTGTAACGAGGCTTATACATTTGAATCAAGTTGTATAATTCCATATTGTCACTAAAAGATATATTTTTAATTCTTAGCCAGCTTCTCATATCTTCTTTTCTGCTTGCACTTGTCGGGCATTTTTCCGCTACTACATTATGATATGGGGCATTGTCAATCACTAAGACGCTTCGAGGTAGTAAATTTGGTATAAGTTTCTCCTGAAGCCATTTTTTATAATTTGAAAAATTCATTTCGTGGTGATAATCGCCCGTGGTACTTGAAGATTTGAACATCAATTCTGCTCTTTTAATAAATCCATTTTCGCTGCTGGCATGCACAATTATTAGCCTTTGACCTTTCGAAATGGGTTTTCTCAATCCTTCATTGCTATCATCACTCCATGCCTGGTTATATGTGTGAGATGAATGTATGTACGTTTCATCCATATATACGATTGGGCGTCCTTCTTCTCTGTATCTCTTCATATTCCTTAAAAAATTCAGTCTTTGATGTCGAATTTCGTGTTTTTCCATTAGGATTTTTCTATTTGTCTTGGTTTTTCGCCAGCGAAATCCTATATTGTAAATTTCTTTGCGTAAAATGTCTTCACTCCCCGTGTAATCCACTGCTTCCTGAAACTGTTTCAAAATGTTGCGAACCGTAGGAACTTTTTTCTCTGTAACGTATAAATTAGTAATTAATCTTCTCAAAATATCTCGGTCAGCGACATCAAGGTTTGTTTTAGTATGGGCCTTCTTTCTTTTCTTAGTAGGTGTTGTAAACATAGAACCCTTGTCCTTGGAAAATTTGGCTGCTTCTTGTTGTATCAATTGTACTGATCGTAAGGAAATACCCGTACTTTTTGTAATGCTATAATAGGTGCACCAGCTTCTGCTTCTTCCTTCATGAACTTTAAAACCGCACTTATGATTTCACGACACTGACCACTCAAAGTTTTATTCTTAACTTTCGATTTAAACTCCATATTATTAATTATTAATTAATAATCAATTAAATGAAAATATCGAAATATGTAATTTATAAAGATACAATGCTAATAAGACGAGAAACTTCAACGCTGAATCCCGAATTTTAAATAGAATTTATAAATGAATTCGATAGAAATCAATACTATAATAAATATAATAACAAACCAATAATATTAAAAATATAACTAATAATAGAAATAATAGCAATTACTAGAGATAAATCGAAATGAATAGTTAAGTTACTGTGAGGTGTAGAAAAAAATTGTAGTGATACTTTTTTTTTCGAATGTACACAAGTTACTGCCTGGAAAGTCGGCTTAAAAGTGAACTCTCCCCACCCTTCTGAAGGATTTGCCAGTGCGCATCGGAGGTTCACCCGCAAGCTTACGCTAGGTCCACTGTATATATGACGAATCCTGGTAAACGTTCAAGACAAACCTTTGTGTCGTTATTATACGGACGCAATAGATTATAAACGACAAAAGGTGTCTCAGTTCATTCTCGTCGTTGCTAATTAATTCATCTTCACAGATGCTATTATACTTTAATTTGAATGTGTGTAACTGCAGATTGTTTCCCCAATTAAAGTTTTTCTTATATAAGTTCGTTTTCTAGCGAAGGCATTTTCTGCTTACTACAGAATAAATAATTTAACAATATACATACAACAGACCCTGTCATCACTGTCAACCAGTTCGATAACAAATTACATCAAAATTCCTTACAAAAAGTATTTCGCATTTTCTTTTATAACAAAATTGCGAATATAAAAAATTCAATAAATCCGATGTTGGTTTCTTAGAAAATAAATTAAAAATGATACGCTTTACATAACAGTTTTAAAAAGAAACGCGAAATAAAAGAGTTGATTCTAAAAATATTGATTACATATACACATAAATACCAAGACAACTTTTTTATCTTTCAAAAGAAATTCGCCAAACCATTTAAATTTCTCCCGTTTATTTTATTTATGAGTTGGTTCGAAATAAAGGAAGGCTTGTCAAAACAACATTTTAAATGACATTTTTTAAGAGAACAGGCGTCACTTGACCTAACAATAATAATTAGAATTTAAAGGAAACGATAAGCCTAAATTTTCAAAACGTCAAACATAAACGAAAACAATTGTATGCGTATGTTTGATTAGTACATTGCAAATTAAAATAACTAAGTGCCTTTTTTTAAATTTTTATTGAGTGAATGATAATTAAGATACTGTCTATCTCAGCCAGAATTGAGAATGACTTTTTATGCACCATTGAATAATTATAAATTACAGTTGAGTTTTACAACCAGAACCTTTTCAAACACAGGTACCCCTTACGGCAGATCTTTTATTCGGAATGTCGAAAGCTTGATGTATTGTAAAGAGCTTTTTGTGAAAATAATAAAAGAAATGTCTGAGGCGTTCCAAATTGGAATAGGACAAACTACAAGAAACAGAATGTTTCCGCTTTATTTTTATTTCTAGTCAATTTGTCTCCAGAATTTCCAAATTATCACTCTTTAAATAGAGGAACAGTCGGTGAAATCTTCTAGTTTTAAACCTCTCAACTGTTACGTTTAGGAAAGACAAACTGTGAAAGTTAACTCTGCACACTAAAACATGGAAAGAGTTCATCTTCATATCAACATATTACACTATTGGACAAAACGAGGAAACTTTTCATAAACAAAGATGTCTTTTTATGTTTTACAGTTCAGCTATTTCTAATATATTGTATGGTTTTCACAAAGAAAGTATTTATTATCAACGTGAAATTTTAAAAACGCTATTAAAATACAAATTAAAAAAATTTTCAATTAGACAAATGCAGAGAAACTTAAATTTATTTCAATATAAACATAAAAAATAAATACAATTTCTAATAATTTTTTGGCATTGAGTCAAGTAAATTTTTTATTCATATAATTTCCAAGTTGTTTCCAAAATTTTAATTGATACCTTTCTGTGATTAATTTCTTGTTTCCAAACCTATGTATCTAAGATTTTCCATAAATTTTCAATTATAAATATGAACCTTGCACTGAAAAATCTAAAACACTTATGTTTTCTTTTTTCCCAAAACAATTTTTCCTAACACAATTTGTGTTTAGGATAATTATGTATCTTGTGAAAATATTCACATAAGGGATACTAAATTATTTTCATAATAAGGTAGCAAAACGATGAGTGACTAACTTCATGACTTGTCGGAGCCCTTAGACACAATTTTTAACCTCCTTGTCTGTACGTGTTGGTCATTGCTGAACACTGACAGCAGGTCTTGCGCTAGATTAATGACCGCGTTTAACACTACTACCAAGTCAGAAGCCTTAGAGAGTGGCAAGCAGAAAGTCTTCAGAGCCTCTAGGAACCTTGTTAAGTAGTATCCATCGATAAAGAGCACCCAAAGTGAGGGTATCTGGTCTCTAGGCGGATCGTCTGGGATGGTAGCAATATCTGTGTAACCGTCTGCTGTGCTTGCTGGAGAGGGGTTCGGTTTTGACCTGGGGTTAGACCGGTAGGTGAAAATAGGAGGTTACTGCTCTTTCTGGGTCCCCATATAGGTTCTAGGTACGGAAACCACCTTGAGGTAGCTGAAACATCCCTTGTAGTTAGCTGAATATGATCCGGAGCGATTGATACAGGTTAGCTCCAGCGTACTTGACGCATTTCAATAGTGCCTTTCAACAGCGCTGGGAATGTCCATATCGTTGGCAGAGGTGGCATTAGCCAGTCCAGGTCTTTCTTTGGAGTTGTAAAACTTCACAAACACGGAATATTTCTTTAGCTTCTTTTGATTTTGTAAGTTGAACAAGGATTTCTTCTTCTTATCCTGTAGGTGGAGAGGACGGGAAAGTCTTGCAGGTGAAGTCGTCATCATTTCGTCTACAGGGTTCGTTTCTAGGATGGATCGTTGTCCTGAGCGTCGCCATCTACGGAGTTGACAGTGGAGAAGCGGTTGTTTGCCGGCAGGTAGTAGATTTCATTTCACCATTGCGAAGCCGTCATCGTCTTGGATGGATTCGTAGTTAGGAAGCAGCTGCAGGAAGCAACTGGAGTGATGTTCCGTGGTTCGTCTGCATAGCTATAGACCCCTGCGATTGCGGCAAGTGAGATGGTATCACTGATGTAGGCGCGTCCTGTTGGCACTGCGATTAAGCTGGGCAGCTTGCGCAACGTCTTGGTTCTGCGATGTTTCTGTTTCTGCGGCAGCGTTGGACGGGTTCGGTTCAATAATTATCTCAGCGGGTTCTTCAATGCAGGGAGCATGCGATGATGCACTGGAGCGGGCGGCGGGTGTGGTGAATCGAACTGTGTTTTTCGATTTTGTTAAAGATTGCTAGTTGATGCTAAGCTGCTTGGGCTACCTTCAACGGATTGTTGACACTAATACAGTACAAGAGTTAATCTTGTAACTGTAAACTGTAGGTCATAAAAGATTTCTAACTTCTAATACGACTGTTTACTAAGCGCGTCTGCTCTGGATCATAATATCTGGGCGACTATGTCCAGATAAAACGATTTATAATACCATTTATGACTACCAGGAACCCTGCGTGATCCACTTCCATATTTAACTGTAGGTTTGATTTATTTAGAATCAAACCTTTTTGACTTTTGGATGATGTACCCATGCTGCCAAATCCGACCCAAAATCCTGAAACTTGCTTATGTCGGTAAGAAACACTTTTCTTTCGTTGATTTGAAGTTCATTGTAAATATTTTCTAGCGAACGCTAATCAGACCTCCTGATTATTCTTTGCGATAAATGGTGTTTTAGCTGATTTTCTAATACTAAACAATTCAAATTCTCATAGACTGCCTCATAGCTTAAATCTTTAGCTTATATCTTTAAACAATTCGCTTTATTGATCCGCTAATTTTGGACGACCAGTTTTTAGTTAGTTAGAGAACTTCCTTGTGTAAAGTTGCTAAATGTTTTACGCACTCCAAGATTCGTTGAGGTATCAGTTTGTCTAACACCATCCTTGTAGGCATTACCAAATTGTTTTCCTAAATCGTCAGAAAGGTGACTTATTATTGGTATGTACGATAGTTTTATTATATTTTACTTTTGTATAAGACACTTACACAAATAAACTCTAAACTTTATAGGCAAAAATCCTATATAAAAGCTTGCAGAAGCATTGAGATAAAAAAAGATTATTTTAAAAATTATTGTAAGACCTTATACATTCTAGTGCATTTAAAAATATAAAATTAAACAAGAGGCACATTTGAAGTAAAGAAATCTGTTACCCACATTAAAAACGTTTCTCTACTTTTGTCCAAAAGTGTATATGTGTTAACACACAAAAACTGTTAAGCGTAATGCAGTTTACTAAAAACAAACCAAAATATTGTATCAGTTTTAAATTACATAAGATGTTCACATTGTCCCCATTTGACTTAAAAAACACATGAACATGTTAAATAATGTATGAGACATGAATGTGAATTAAAAAGAAATAGTCACCCGACAGAAATTCATTCGAGTCTAATTACTCATGAATCGAGATCTGTGAATTACTTATGTACACCTGGGTCACGTCATGACACGTACGTGACTAAATAATGAGCGGTGCCAGCTGGTCACGGATTGTTGCGCTCTTTCAAAGATCCCGGGACGGCTGCAAATGATTTCAAAAGCAACAAAGATGAATTGATGTAACATAATCTTTATTTTCAAATTCAATTTCATAAACTACTGAATTGAAGAAGGCAAAGATCTAAGGACTTGAGATTGGAGGATCGTCGAAGTTATGCAACTGGTTCTACTCGGTCTGTACATACATTTGCCAGAATAAGTAAAGGGTTTTCCAATAAGAGGTGTTATTTTGATATTCAAAGAAAAGTGCCATTTTTTAATATAAATGATCGGATGTTTATTTCATTATAAAGAGGAAGGTATGCCGTTAATAGTGGAAAATAACATCAGGCAAATGACCACCACGACCACGCTTACAGGACAATATCCTTTTCATGAAATTTTCCATAACCAAATCGCAAAGTGGCTGCCCTATGTCCTCGATAGCCTCACGAATTCCATCTTTGAGGTCTTGAATCGACGCTGGGCTGTTGGCGTAGACCTTCTCTTTCACGTGGCCCCAAAGAAAGAAGTCGCAAGGTGTTAAATCACAAGATCTCGGTGGCCAATTGTGATCACCTCTTCGAGAGATAACACGGTCCGGAAACTTTTTCCGTAAAAGATCAATGGTTTCGTTGCTTGTGTGG
>VTPC01090680.1:0-55234 GCA_011009095.1 Ignelater luminosus
TCATCTTTTCTTGAAAAGGATAGAACAAATTAAAAACTGAATTTTAAAAATTAATTGCTTTTAAATACTATTTAAATATTTATTTGTTCAACACTAAGTATCTATTAGTATAATTACATTTTAACTATGCTATATAAAACTTCTTTACATTTATGACGGTGGAATTCTGAATTTCTAGTCCACTATTAGTATGATCATTTATGAGTTGTGTTAAACGAATTTAAATGAGAAATTTTAAAGTAATTTTATTAACAGCTAACTACAACAGTAAACCTACATAAATCAATTCTAATAATATTTAGATAATTGTATCTCTTATCGCGGGATTTCTTTCTGGTATGTCATCTGATGTAATTGAATATTGCACAGCATTTCCAGCTACGAAGGAACTTACATTCGCCTGACCTCTTGGATTGAATTGGGGACCATCTCCTAAAGGCTCCTCTTCCTCTCTGTATACATAAAGAAATTAGAAATTAATTTCTTAATTTATTATAGTTAAATGTAGAATAGGTTATCTAATCTATAAAATACTACAGAATAAATTTTTTAATTATCCCCCAACTTACTTGACTACACGATACCCTTTGTCATCTGCTTCATAAAATACCGTCCTTTTGACATATCCATCGCTATACGAATACATTCCTTTAACATTTTTTCCATCTCTAACTTCCTCCCTTTGATGTTGATTCCCATTTATGCTATCATCGATTTGACTAGCAAAACTATATTTTGCATTTTCAGCTTGCTTTCTAAATACCTCCTCTTCATAATCCCTATTAGCCTTCTGTCTCTGTATATTATTAAAGCCATCCTGCGGTCTCAAATTTGATCCGATATTCTTTTGACTTGCAAACCGATGTACAGATGTAGGAATTGCATCCGCTTGTACATTTATGAGAAATTCGGGTTGCGGAGATAATTGTGGGTTAAGATTTACCCTTGGTTGATTGTTTCCGGAATGTGGTCGTTGGTTTCGTGGTCTGTGAGTAAGTGGTGAAATTCGAGAAGGAAGGTGTGGCTGACTTTGTTGAGAATTATGTTGAAATTGTTGTTGAAGATTGAGATGAGAATCGATTTGATGCTGGATCTGTTGATCGTGAATTTGTGGTTGCTGTATTTGATGAGTTAGGGGCTGTAAGAAAGTAGTTTGAGTATGTAGCTGTTGAGGAAATTGTGAACGAGGTTGTTGAGAAATTCTTTGATGACTTCCGGTAGAAGAAATTTGACGTGGCGTACTGTCTGATTCATCAATTACAGTTAAAGTAGGTTCTTCAACGCTGAAAAATGTATTAATGGGTCTTGCAGTGGATGGTTTAGATCTGCTTAACGAATTTAATAGTTCTCGATGATTCTCGCTATTTTCTTGAATTTGCCGAGTTAGGGCGCTGGTTGGATCTTGATTTTCCTCAACACCAAACGCTGTCAAGTCTTCTCCAGTGGAAAAACTTTGCACGTGTTGCTGGAATTGATAACAAAAAAGATTAAAACTCTAGTTTAATTAAGATTATCATGCTGCTATTCTTGACATGAATACAACAATGTGCATTCAAGCGTAATTGTTAGTCACAGCACAATAACGAGATTATGTTGTAATTTAAATAAATTAACAAAAGGTGTGATACTACAAAAATTGTTTTTTGTAAAAAAGTTGAATTTTAATTGTCGAATTAATTGAAATAATTCACCTGATTAATTGTACTTGTGTGCGTCTCCTGTCCATCGAAATTTCCCCCAAATTCGTTATTAAAATGTTCTTGATTGATATTCAGTTGTGGTTCCGCATTTGAAACAACAGAATTGGCGAAAAAATTATTGTTTCGCCTTAAATTGGCATGTGAATCTCGATTCTGATGAGATCTTCCCGTAGCAAAGTGGTTATTACGAATTAATTGCCGTGATTGATGAGGTCTCGATGTTGATTCATCATTATCCTCTAATGGAACCCCAAAAAATCTTTGATGCTGCGATTTGCAGGGTAAAATAATTGACACCAACACTACACTGATCACTATTTTTGCGTACATCTTTGAAGAAAATGAACTTATTTCTTGCTTTTTAGTTTATTTAAACGATGTGTACGACAAATACCGTGATGGCCGTCTATGATAAGGTTAAATTAGCATTGTTATGTTCTGTGACTAAACTATTTATAAAGAATTTTTACTTTCACATATATTTATATATCATAAACATAGAATGTTTAGAAAATTTAAAAGAATTTTGTTATTAGAAATTTCTACAAAGAATAATCAACAGTTTGTAGTAAATTTTTTGGGAATTTTGATAATGTACCATTTAGAAAAGCTGATATTGAATTAATTCCAAACAGAATTCTGAACAATCGCTATTTAATTTTTGTGAGGTTTACTTTAGATTTCATAAATAGAATTTTAAATTTTAAATCTGAGAAGATTTTGAATAATATAAATACTTAGTTCATAAATTTAGAAAAATCTCTTATCTTGAGAAAACTGAAAATGAATATTAAAAAAGACTCTTGGATGTTTGTTTGACTAAAGATTTTTGTTGACTCTTTTAAGAATTTTAACATTCTCTTAGTGGTATAGAATATTCTTTCTGCATATCTCTTTGTGATCACCCAAAATCTCTAATTGTTATTTTAGTAAAGAATGGAGTTGAAACTTCACACCCTCTATTACTATTTACCAAATCAATACCCTGGAAAAATGTTTCATATAAAATAAATACTTTCTAGTATACAGTATGTCTCTGAAATAAATAGCATAATTCATCTAACAGATCTTTTAGCTAAACTCGTCATTATTTTATATTCCAATGTACAGTCAATTTTTATTATTTTTATTAATGTAACATACAACTTCCTTTTGTTGATTCGCTCTTAATTTATTTCTTTGTGGTTCCAGAGTTTCTATAAGGTCGCTATTCATTTTTGCCTAATTGTACTTCTTGCCAAAAATATTTTCCTCTATGTCTGTGTCTAGCGTTCAGTCCAAAGATCACAAAGCGATACTTTTGATAGAGATTAGTTTCTTAAGAATATGAACGAAGTACTAAATATTATGCTTCATACCTAACCTAGCCTTGGTCTGTGGACTATTGCCTGCCTATTTTTGTAATATTTCTGTAAAATTTCTTTATCGGTGAGTTGGCAGATGTTTTAACTTGGTTTAGTTTGATGATGAGCATCAACAACAAAAATGCTGATATTGGGATAATTTAAATATTGAGATTGGCCGAACCGATCACATAATGAAATAGAATGAAGAAGAGACTTTTATATTAAAATTATAAGAGCAAATAGACTGAAGAAAATATTTTGATCCCTCCCATGTTTATTTTTGGGCGTATAAAAGTATTAGAGCTTCAGCAACTGTGTTTGTCTTCTAGAATTGAAATCATCTGATACTAAAATTTGAGTTTGATGGTATTCTATCTATCTTTTACCTTCATAGGTATTTTTTTAATGCCATGCCAGTTAGACAGTTGCAGTGTTTGTATGTAAACTGCCAATAGTAATCGGCTGAGAAGCGTCCTTTTAACAGAAGTTAGGAAGCTGTTTGCTCTGAGAAGGACACCCAACTGTAAATCGTAGAATACCTAGTCGAGGAATATCTGTATACAGTAAGAGAGGCAGGGAAAAATCAGGGGATTTGTTCAAAAACAGAAAATTCAAGAGATTCCTAATAAGGTTTTTCAATTAAGACAGCAAACCTAAAATTGCTATGAAATCCAAGGTAAATACTTGTAGTGGATCCATTAAGCTCATTCAAAACACTTACAGAAACGATCCGGTGGCATTTTTTTAGTTTTGAGGATTATCTTTCAGTATTATTTGCTGCTGACAGCAGTAGTTGAAACTACGTTCTGAATTTAAAACGGGTAGTTGGAGACTGACACTTCAATTGAAATGTAATACCTGATACAAAAGTTTGCTTTTTCTCACTTTTCCATTTCTTGCTTCTTTCTTTTTTCTATATTTGTCTTTGTTTAGCTGTCTTTTAGTATATTGTTTTTCACTGTTCTTTGGTCCTTTGTTACTTCTTTCGCTATTGATTTCTTATTTATTTGTTTTTTTTTGGTTTGGTCGTAAGATTTTATTCCATTGTTATTAATATCCTCTTTTTCTTTTTGTTTTATTGCCTTTCTTTCTCTATTTTCTTTCTTTTTGTATTTTTTATTCCTCACTCTTGTTCTTAATTTTCATTTTAATTGTGAATGTGCAAAACATGCTGAGCATAAGACGAATAGTTTCAAGATACGCTAGGATCCTACATTGGAAAAATGGTTGACGAGAGCAGTATATTCTTGACAAATTTACCACTGTTTTTTCGTTTGAAGAAGAAGTCTTGGCCAAAAGGTGGAATAAAACGTGATGTATTGGAAGTATTAGTGCCTTTTCGAAGTTTTTCCTGATCTGTTGATATTTTGGTGATTGTCGAACAAATTTTTATTTTTATACCATCCACAATATTTAACCACCAGACATATAAAGAAATTTACAAATTTAGAGTCGATTGTCATCAAAATTGCTTGATGACTAAAAACCAACAAGTGAAGTATGGTTTTTCGATCCTCAATTTTGAGGTTATCAAATTGTTGCTGCAATTGACCTTTTTAGTGTTTATGTGGCGAAGATCATACACGGATTTGTTTGTATCTATTAAGTAAGCATCTGTCAACTTGCACTGATATACGAGGCTGGGTTGATAATTAGTTGGCCTAGGTAAGAGATCGCGCCACCAGTATCACAACAATGTTGTTATTCGTAAATACTAATTTGAAACAGTCATTAAAAGCAAACAACTTCTGCATTTTTACAAAAATGAATAAAATCGACTATCGTGCAGTGATTAGAAACTTGTTTTTGAAAAAGAAAATGAACGATGAAATCAATATCGAATTGACCGATGTTTATGGGGACTCTGCGCCTTCGCTATCCACAATAAAATATTGGACAGTTGAATTTAAACGCGGCTGTATTAGCATTCTTGATGATGAGCATCCAGGTTGTCCAAATGAGGCCACCACGCCAGAGATAGTCGATGAAATCCATGGAATGATAATCGAAGCGCGAGGTAGCTGAGGCTCAACCGAACGGATACTTAACATCTGCATAAATATTTAGAAATGTGGAAGCTCTCTGGTAGATGGGTGTCGCATTTGCTCTCTTTCTACAGCAAACGCGATTATTCGACCATTTCGAAGGAGTGGTTGCCCAAGTTCAACCTCGATAAGAAGAACTCTTGACGCCGTTTTGTAATTGTGGACGAAACATGGATTCATTATAACACACCAGAGACCAAGGAGCAGTCGAAACAGTAGACAGCTGTGTTTGTTCGCAAACAAGATCATTGTCACAGTGTTTTGGGATGCGAACGGTATAATTCACATCGATTACCTTGAAGAGGGCAAAACGATCACGCGAGTATATTATGCAGAGCTGTTGGATTGATTCGACGCCAATTTGGAGCGAAAGCGACCGCATTTGTCGAAGAAGAAAGAAATGGACCGTTCCAATGATGAAATTACATTAATTTCTCTACGAATTGGTTCCTCATCTGCCATATTCTTCTGATTTGTCGCCATCCGACTATTATTTATTCCCAAACCTGAAGAAATGGCTCGGTGGTAAGAGATTTGAATCGAATAAGGAGGTCATCACTGAAACAGAGACCTATTTTGAAGCCTTTCAGAAATCATATTTTTCGAAGGGCATCGAAAAATTGGAGTATCGGACGAAATGTATAGAGTTTAAAGGAGATTATGTTGAAAAATAGAATGTGGTTTGCCGAAAAACACAGTTGTGTTTTCTTGTCTAGGTCGATTAATCGTGATCTAGTGCCATCAAACTTTCATGGTTTAGAGTTAGTTACTTTTTTTTTAAAGGTTACTTTTTCTCTGGTTTGTAACTTTTTGTTACTTTTTTCATATTCCAGTTGCTTTTATTACTTTTTCAATGAAAAAGGTTTTTTTTGAACTATTTTCAAACATAAAACAAAATGAAAAACATATTTCTCTTTAATACTGCTGCAACAGTTTGAATTTCTTCTCTTTTTTTTTAACATACAGATGGTGTTCTTGTTAAAATTCAAAAATCTGAAACTGAAACGGTAAAAATTGTAAACATGCTGTGCACATGAGATTCTAACAATTTACAGAAACAAAATTTTTAGTTTTGTCGTTCAACAAAATACACTGGCGAGCAAAAAATTTAGGTCACTTTGAAATTGTGATGTTCTAAGCTTATGTTTGCAAATTTTAAATCATTGTACTAGTAGGCTCTGAGTCATTAGTTTTTGGAGAAATGTTATCTGTGAGTATGGAGAAGACCAGGAGAAAGATATGTTTCAGTTTGTATTGACGAGCGACTTTCATTTGGCGGTGGGTCAGTCATGGTTTGGGCAGGAATCTCTTCACAAGCACACACAGAGTTAGTCTTCATACAGAATGGCTCCCTGACAGCTCACAGGTACATTATGGGAGTTCTAGAAGATCATAGTATGCCTTTCATGGTCACCATGGGTGAGTATGGCATTTTCATGCAAGATAATGCGAGACCTAACATAGCGAGAGTTGTCAGAAAATATCTGGATGAGGTGGGCATTAGGCGGTTTGATTGGCCAGCACTCATGCTTTCCGATTCAATATTCACTATCAACAATGAATTACAATTTTTAAATATAAACTTGGAACAGAAAATAACTAAAAGCAACACAATTTCAAAGTGACCTAAATTTTTTGCTCGCCAGTATGTAACCTTTTTTGTAGTGCTGTCAAAAAAAATAAATCATGGCCTACCCTACTGTTTTATAATTTGAAACGGATAATAAGGTTATAAATTAATTTAAAATTAAACAGAATTTTCTATTATATTGGAGTCAATCGTAGAAAAAGTGTTGTATTTTCCTTGGGCCATAGGTGTATGGCGCATTATTATTTCTGGTATAAATTAATTTTGCAGACCAAGGTGTAACTGAGATTTATCTCGACTGGAAAACTACGTTTACAATCCTTGATTTGTAAATAATTACATACACATTGTTGTCAGGGTAGCTATATGAAGGTCGCTTTTCGGTTACTTTTTTAAACTGAAAAGTTACATTCTTTTGTTATTATTCTTTTGTAGAAAGTTGCTCTACCCTGAACTTTACTTTCGTTGTCAGGAAATAAATAGTAGATAAATAAAAATACACCTTGGTAATTTGATTTAGAAATAGGCAGGTTCAGAACGAACAAATATTTTGCATGGAAATCCATCTTCGTTTAAATCAGCACTAGAGTTGAACAAATTGAAGTATTAAAGTGACAGTTGATTATGTAAACAAAATTAAGACAGAAAATATAGACTATAATAATACTGCCTTTTTTTGGAGTTTGTCTATGATTTCGTCTAGTTATTTTAATCAATCAGACTGGTTCCTACTATGTTGAATTGATAATGTTTCTCTCAGTTTTCTTTTGATTACTAATCAAAAAGCACATTTATGCATAAGTTATTAAAGCGTTGCCATTTTTATGTTCCTTTCAGGATGGTATAGTTTTGCGATTTACATTGAATATATTACAGAAAATAAGATTTTATTTCTGTAGATTCTAAAAATATTCATCGATTAATTAATCAAAACTTTTTAACAATACCTATATGTAAACAACCTCCTACGCGAGAATGCAATGATAATTTTATTTTTATTTTGCTACATAAGTTGGCGAATAACCATTCTACAGGCGGAGTTGTGTGATCGGAACAACATTTTGGAATTGCCGAATGCTGAATGTCATATTTCTTAAAACTACAACATTCTTAAGGCGTATTCTAAAACTATTGTTATACCTGCATTCTTGGATGTAACTTTGCTCGAAGCAACTAAAATGTTTAATGTCACCTTTTACTTTGGTATTTTCCCCGAAGTAGTCTTTCTGGGAAAACTAGTTCATAAATGTGAAACAACCTATTTCTAATAAAAATTCGTTAATTCCTGTTTTGACTGTAATTACCTTTCACATTTTGGCTTTGGAAAAGCCACAGTTAGTTGCCCACCCTTTTTCATTTCTCAGTATTAATCATTTAATTTCTTATTGTAATATAACAAAATATCCATTAACACTTTTTTTAAACACTTTTTATTTTATCTAAAATACACCTGATTAAATTAATTATGTACTAAATAGTTTAACGAAAATTGATTTTATTGATCAACTATTTTTCCAACGGGACCCTGTACAGGAACACTCACAACTTTATATTTTAATTGAGTTCCATGTGCAACATTGCTTACTGATGCAGTACCCATTAAATCAATATGTGGTCCATCCAAAGGTATAGCTTCCATTCTAAATAATAAAAATCAATATTAGCTCACTAGCAGATTGTTTATACGAAAATTGATAAAAATTACCCAGTTACACGATATCCATCTTTGTCAGCAATATAATGAACAGTTCTTTTGTAGTATCCATCACTATAGGAATACGATCCTTTAACTGAACTACCATCTCTACTCTCTTCTCTTTGTTGCGTTTGATCATTTATATGATCTTCAACATTTGAAGAAAATTCATATCTAAACAATAATACGTAACATAGACATAACTTTATTTAAATCCTAGTGAAAAGAAACTTACTTGGCATTTTCATTTTGGAAAATTTCATAATCTAAAGATTCATCATCTCGGCGTGACAATGGAATATTAACAGCGGGCTTACGAACAGGTATATTAAGACGTATTTGTTGTGGCTCTGTAACACTTTGAAGTGGTGCTGGAGCTGCATTTAAAAAATGCGATTCTCTTGATAATAAGGCAGGGTGAGGTGATGGCCTATTAAAACGTAGCTGAGGCTTGCACTTGATTGCTGCAACTAACATTGCTAGCAAAATCTGAAAAAATTATTTTTTTTGTAATATTCGTTAGTTTTAATGCAAAGGGGTACTTACAAGTTTGTGCATCATTTTGTGTTAGTTAATTATAACAAATTAACTGAAATACTAATGACTGTTTTTATGTTGTCGTCTTTTTAAATACGGACAGGGATATTTGTTAGAACTTCTCTGATAATGATCTAGGAAGTGCTGTAACGAGAAAGTTTAAACTTGAAATGTTTCAACATTTCTTTTGTCAGGTAGAGGTCATCTTCTCTGGAAATTAGTGACAGGTTTTTCAGCATCGAATAACGGAACGTTTTTATCATTTTGTAATTTTTAAGTGTATTAGATTTAGTCTGCAGAGACAACTTTAATAACATTATTTAAGAAAAAACATATTCAATTTTGTGTTCTTGTTGCTTAATATTTATCTTAAATTTCAATTTAATTTTGTTTGAACTTTCCATTACGCCTGAAGTCTACATTCAGATAGTTGTACTTGACATTCCTCTTTTACTTTGTTATGTAATTTATTATTTAACTCGATTACTACTTGTTTTGTTTTCACTTTATATTACAATATCACAAAATTCTAATTCTCTTAAGGGTATATATTAATTAACTTACTAAAAGTTCTTCCAATTTTAAAACATTGGTGAAGATATCGGGAGCAGGTTTTCTAAGAAGATACATAAGGAAAGAAATAATACACGATCTCAGAATGACTTTTTAAGAATTTTCATATTTTCAAAAAGCAAACATTGAAATTTGACAAAAAGATGAATAAAGGAATCCGAGATCTATTAAATTAAAGCTTTGCCCTGAAGTCTCATGTGACACTTGTAAATTGGATTCTTGATGTGTAGTGTAGAATGTATAGTATTACTTATGGAGTATTCATATTTTGAAAATAAATTGCACACGTTTTCTTTCAGAAATAAAAATTGAAATCAAAGAAAAACAAAAAACAGGTCCTGTAATCTTTTTTTTTTTGATACGAAACAAATAAAAATCAAAGCGCCGAAAACTTTGAAACTTGAACCTAATAATTTCACCTGACACATCAACTGTTACATTTATGTAATCGTATCTCGTTTCTGTGGCCTTAAATTGTCTTGGTTAAGCCTTCAAAGTTCCATTCATGAACTATCACTAATTTTGAAAACAAAATCATCACCTTTACTCGGCGAGAAAATCTATTTCGGAAAAGGTCGTTACCCATCTTCATCGGAATATTACTTGAATATCAAGAAGTGATTTCGATACCAAAGTACTGGTTATATTACGTCTTGGTCTTTGTGTTATTTTTGTTGTTTTGTAGCTTATATGTTTTGCCTTTGAATTTATCTTCGGTTAACTCATATACTAGATTTTTCTCATTCTGATCACTGAACCTGGTCCCATTGTTGTGTATCGTTTTTAGTGTTTATCGACCTAACTGAAGTATTGAACGTGGTTTGTTTTCAAATCATTCTTATAGTATGTCCAAATAACCTTTTGTGACATTTAACGAATGTCTAAAACGCCATCTTCCAAGCAACCGCGTTTACCAAAAGATTTCTCCTTATTGCTTAAAAAAAAAGATGCTATAACAGAAGAAAACGATCCCATTGATTCTACTCTAGATTTTTAGAAAAATAACCACCTCAGTTTTCAAACAGCAGATACGTTATGCACCTGCAACATTAACATATAAGAACAAAACATTCATTCCAAGCAAGTATGGCTGATTAGCAAGAAAGGCATTAGCAAATAATCATTCGTTTCTACCCATTCAGTAAAAAGTAAGATCTTGACCACAAGTTTTCCTGTATTACTTTTGGGGTAGTTAGTTTTGTTTATACAACTGCTATAATACTTGTTTCCGAAGCTTAAAAGGCTTTCTCATCAAAAATTATCAAATTTTATCTGCGTTTATTCAAACTTGAGAAACGTAAAGTTAGATTTATTATAATATATTTTGAAGTCAAGCCAAGCAAAATAAAAGCTGCTGCGTGCTGAAGCACTTTCCATTAGCTTGCAATGAGATCATTAGATTCTTCTTAAAGAATTCTTCACACTTACGTATGTACTAATCCTTGTTTTTTGTTCGTTTTGTTAGATAAAGGCACCCTTGCGACTTGCGTTTTAACAGACAAGTCTTACCGTTTTGTTGTATCTATTTCACTTAGAAAATGAGCAGCACATTGCACTTGAAACTGTGTCCAGACTTACAGGTTTTCTGTTCACGTTAACGAATTGTTTATGTTAGTAGGTTAATCTTAGAACAAAAGTATCACCACAAGCTGCTTCGTTTTGTTCAGCTCAATCTATCAAGTTAACTCAAATCAACTTTAATTCAGCCCCCGAAGATGACTGGATTGTGTAAGATTTGTCTTTTCTTCAGTCAGTGGAATGGAGTTTTGTAACGAAACAGAGAATTACAGTGCACGCAAAGTTATTATGTTAAAATTATCATGTCTTTGCTTTCCCCTTTTTTTTTGTCATTTAACACTTTATTTACCGTCGAATCATCTGTTGATATTTCGTTGATTCTGTCATAGGCCTTTAGCGATATTCTGGCCAGCAGCCTATAGTGACACTATACGCTGGTTTTGCCTTCTTTATACTGTTGTATGTCATAAATCGTGTGTTGCTTTTTTTGGGCTAAGAAGGAATGACAGTAACAGCAGGAGGATTTAGCAGTATGAAGTGGGTTTGATAAATCTTTGAAGCTTTTGCCAGTGTTTTAGGTTTACCTTCTTCATCTTTCTAAAAATTACATTAAGATGACATACTAACATTATTATTGTGAAAATTTGGGAAATTCTGTCTACTTTCTTGCGATCTTACACTTTATAGTATAGGATCAAACCATCTGGCTTTCGCAGACTAGATTGTGGTGGACGTGGATAGTTTGGATTGAAAGCAGTGACGCCAGCGTAGCAAGAAATATGAAGTCGCCGGAAGTTAATAGTTAATGTGCTGCTGGATGCGATTCCACGTGTCCGTATCCAATATTGGTTAGTTTAAAGTTGATTCAGAGTTTCCTAAAAAGGTATATCTTGCAAAATAATTAATTTTAGTAAAAATAGTAGAAGCCAGGACAATCTTGAGGAAAACCACTTTTTTTTAAAGTTGGTTGTCCTCTTTTACGTTGTAAGTTGAAACAATAAAAAACAAAAAGCAGTATCTGTTCTTAATGTGGTGGTGAATACATGTGCGAATAGAAAGGAAGACTTTTGGGGATGGTTGATGTAACTATCTAAAGTGAGGGTGAGTGTTTTCTTAGTAGGGGGATTGTTGGAATTGATCGGGATACTTGCTGCGGGGTGATTGAACTTTCCTTTGGGTGATGAAAACAAACAGCAAATTAAATTGCCCATTTTGCTTGAATTTCTTTTGGATCTGTGAAGCAGACAACCTGGGCGGAGGATGTCGGTTGTGGATAATCGCTTGATAAACATATCGCTTTTGGAAGAATTCGAGATATCGGCCAGATTGCAAGCCTCAGGTGAAAAGTGGTCACGATCTAAACCAAGTATCCTCCTGCAGACCGCTATTTATCTTCTGACGACTCTTTCCTGATGAAGTCTATTTATGTGAGGAGGCTTTAAGAAACAGAAGCGGCGGAAACGATAATCAGTAATCGGACATATGAAGGATTTGGTTCAGCTTTGAACGGTTCAGTTCTATGCAAAGATAAAATTTTCATCGGCAGCATTTAGATTTACATTTGCATATTATTTGAATTCAGTGCTTTTGTCACGATAACTTTCAGTCGCCCGCTCCTGAGCAAAATATTTTCCATTGTTCTAACCATCTGGCCTTTCCTAAAAACATTATAATTCGTAATTTCGGTTAATTGTGCTCTATAGATCGTAAAGTACTTTTTAAATCATTTTTGTGAAGTTTAAGTTTGGAGAAATCTCTATTTAGAATTTTACCCGTTATATAGTAAAGCTTTGAATATGAGAGAGACCTTTCTACTATTGCATGGAGGACCAAGATGGCGAATATCCTATTTATTATATAAATTTTAGAAAGTCGCAATACGATAGATTAGTCGATTAATGACCTCCAGGCCTTATTCAGGACAATAAAACATATTCGCATAAACAAGTGAATGAACTACCATTACGTTCGCTGATAGATTCTTATTTCAAAAGCTCAATAAAATCTGTGGATTGATAACTATTAATTTTTTTCTTGGCACTTAATACCTTTGTAAAAGGTCATCGAATATATCTTTTGTTTTTGTATTCTTACTAAGCTCTTTTTGTGTATCCCAATGATTCAGTAGATTTTCTGACTTTTGTCAGCATGACTTCTTTGCGGAGTTTGTATACTTCTAGATTCTTATGTTTTTGGGTTGTCATGGTTATCTGTTGTTTTGCAGAGTTCTGAATTTTTTGCCAGGCCTTAATTCGTGAGGGACTTCGGTTTCTTCAATTCAATGTTTTGTAGACTTACAGATTCTTTCAGGTTTCCGATCTTCGTAAAATATTAAATTTTTCCGATCATTCAATTTTATGCAGAAGTCTAGACTTCTTTGACTGTTTCTTGAAGATACCAGGACCAGACATCGATTCCAGCTTCATTGGTCGTTATGTCACTGGTAAGTACGCAAGGAGCTTCTGGATTTCTCGATGTGTTTTAAGATTTTGCCACATAATGGGGAGCTAGCACATTATTGGGTGCATTATTTTAGTGCGATGCAAATGTATATTGTCTGCTGCAGACAGTTCAATAAGATTTAATGATGTAGATATGAAAGAATCGGTCAATATTTATCTTTGTGTCTACTACAGTAACAAATAATGTTCTCTTTTCGTCTTGAATGTTATCTAAAAAGAGTACCAAGAATTCTTGGCATGCATGCTCGAGTAACACCCATAGTTGCTGCAATCTATTGCTTATTGTTATTTTCAAACTAATAAATATACAAAAAACACATTACTCATCAGATGAATATTATCTGAGCTTCTTTTAGCACTTGTTCTGGACTTAAAGTCTTTGATTTTCTGGCTTGTAACCAATAGATTTTCTTTAAAAAGGGCATTTTGGAGTAGTATGACTATAGGGAAACTCCAGGCAATTCTGAGAAATAGGCCAACAAAACATTCTTGGGGTAATTGTTCACACCATTTTATGACATCTGTGTATGTCTTTTCACAAAGTTATAAATTGATAGTTGCTTTTTTGCTGCAAAGGCAATATTTGGTGGTGTTCCAGAAAACTCTTCTTCACTCTCAGTCTCAATACCCATTTTAAGATTGTATCAAACTTTCTAAACTTTTAAACTAATTATTTTTATTATAGAAACAACTTCAGAATTAATGCTTTTTTTTTATGCTCAGAAACTTTTTCAAATGGTATCTTCTTTTGCTCGCGTCCAAACGCAATTTTCATGTTTTCTTTATGTTTTTTTGAAATCGAATGATTTTTCAAATCATTGGTTAGTATGTAACATTGTTAGAAACCTTGCAGCGTGGTTGTTCGCCTATTGTAATTTCAACTACTAAAAGGCATTCTTTCAGATATCTCTGAAATTTTGTTCTTACTGCAATTTGGTATAACTGAAATTTATAACTCACCATTTGGCTATTAATAAACGAATAGTACTAGACAAAACCTTACCTTAGCTTTGATTTAACTACAATATTCTGTAAAAAAACAAAAACAATAGAACATAACAAACATACATCAGCGGTATCGGTTATGCACCATCATCATCCAAATTCAATTGACGGAAGCGAATCTGCAGGTGGAACCAGATAGGGCTTTTTCAAAAAAATGCGCATGCGTGCAGCTTGATGGAATTTCTAAAACCGCTCTACTAAACGAGTTGGAAATATTGAATTTAATATTTTGGGTGAGATTAGAATGACAAATAAAAGTGACTTGGGTCTTGGTGAGATTAGGCTTGATCCGCAACAACCGGAACCAGGTCTCCAGACTGTCTAGAGCCCTGTTGAGATACCAGAAACAAATGGTGGTAGTGGTAGACTCGATCCAAAGGACAGTGTCTTTGGGGATGGCTGGCATTGGGATGGCATCACAATAAAAGATTGATAATGAAGGACATCAGTGCAGAGGATAGAAGGCAGAAGCCGTAGTTGAGGACCTTGGAGGTATCAGTATTCAAGCGCAGTAAAAAGTTCGAAGTCTAATCTGTAGCTTTATTAAGAATTTGTATAACTTTGGCAACAGAAATGATATTGTTTGTACTGATCATTTCAATGTTTTCATCTTCATTTTCATTTCTAACATCATGGTGTCTGTCTTTATTTGAGGAGTCTATTTCTTAATGTGTACATTAAGTCTCTAGATTAAGTAGATCTATTAATGCAATAACTCCTTGAACCTCAGTTTTATCAGATAACCATTGAGCAATTGATCCCTCAGTAAACTATGGGGGCATTCTGATCTCAAAGTTAAGATTGTAAGACTGTAATGAAAGTGCTTAAAGGTTTACTTTTGAGTGATGAAACTAGAAATGTACAATTTATTTACAGATGTATTGAAATATAGACAAGACAACATTACAAGATTTAGTTGGCGGCCTTGTTATGTAGAATTAAAGACAAAAAATTCTTTATAAATACTCCTTTATTATTCACTACAAACAGAACAAAATCAATTCTGTGATTTGTCATTTTTTATCTTCTATTAACTTGAAGTGGTTGATTAATTACATCAATAAGATTTTCGATTCTGAATGTCTATAGGTGATGTCATACAAATTGAAACTTATAGGTTTTGCTTCCAATGATTAATATGTTATTGAAGCAAAATTGAAAACAAATGGTTATTTTGCAAAATGTAATTTACTGTTAATGTTTGGTCTCATAACCTTGCAGCTGAAATATTTCATAAAATGTAAGATTTTTATTCTGGTATTAGTGGTATTTACTATTTTTAGATTATTGGGACAAGTGTTTGTAAAAATACATATTAAGATGTAATAATTACATTACTTTTCATGATCTGTTTATCGTTTCTCTTTTGTATATATTTAAACTGAACATTTTAGCTTCATTGATAATGTTGATCGGCTAGGGCTAGTAATGGCATCAGTGTTGCTACTTGCCACTCTTGTGATGTAAGATTCATGAAATGTACCTAGCGATTTAGTGTAATATGATTTTTTGTTATCGATAATAAAACAAAAATTGAATAAAAAAATCAACAAAATCTGTTTGAGATAATGTTTTTTTTTTTTGAGAAGAGTAGACAATAATTAGATCTGAATTTCCTACTTGCAATTGAGCCTGATTACTATTTGTAATTGGACCCAATTTGTTGAACTAATGCTCTGGAGTAGGCAACACACTTAACTCCTGCTCATATGAATATTTCTCTACACAAAGTTTCTGATAAATTGACCTGTTGCAAGCAAACTGAAAAAGTATTTTTTGAAGATTTTAAAACTTGAAAATAAAATTAATTTTGTTATTAATTTCATGGTATATCTCTCACAATAAATATAAACTTATCTTTTTATGTTTTCATGAATAGAATAGCCACTATTGATTTGAATTGTACCATTAGTAGAGATATTCAAGTAATCTCAATAGACTTGATATTTGACATCTGTAAAATTTTGTATAAACTTACTACTCTTTATTAACTTTTTTTTTTTTTATTTTTTCATGCATTGACTTTGTAATGCTTAATTAGTATTGTATCGATTATATTCAGTACTTTTGCTAATATTAAGGACAAAGTTGGTGAAATTCAGTTTCCACATAAAATGAAAACAATCTAATTTTATAAAGTAGTTAAAATTGTATAACATCTAATTCCAATTAGATTTTTTAATATTGTTTTAATTATGTGGCTTTCAATTTTAATTTTAAAAATATTTGAATGTACAACAGGTTATGAACAAATGTTTTAAATGGAACCACAATGTATATCTACTTCTTATATAAAGTAACTTCTGAAGGGGAGAAATAATTTTGGTGGTGTCTATAAATTAAAGATTTTACGGTGTATAAAGTGGCCTATAAAAATACTTCTTGCTCAGTAGTCTATTTTGTATCTCTACTTTGGTTTTGTATATCTGTATGAAAGTATTTAGAATATCACTGAGATTTTCATCTGTACAAGTTTACATAAAGAACTTAAGATGTCATTATGCAGCAATCACCAATCTACATGAGTTTTAAAAGACAAATAATTAGATTGTCATTTATTAATGTTTTGTTTTGTACTTAGTATAGATACCTATAACTCAACTGACTTCACCTAAATTAACATATGAAATAATAATACGATAAAAGAAAGAATATGTATTTAATATGAAATAGATAAAGCTTATACATGTATACTATAATTATGCATCTATGTGGTATTTACTTCACTGATTGGCGTAGTTAATACATATATTATATTATTTATTAAATAATAAATTATAAATGATGAGCAAGTTTTGTTTACACCAAAAAAACTTAATACTAACATGGCAATATGGGTACCTAATGTATATGTAAGATTGACATATGGGTTGCATAAGCATAATTCTGTAGATATTATTAACTATTATAGAATAAATAAAATATTTATTATAGCACACTGGTTTATCACAGGCACATTACATGTCTATGTCGATAATTAAGTTATAGTTATCAGCTATTTTGACATTGTAAAAATTAGTTATTAATTACAATGCTATTAAGTACATCTATGATAAACCAACTTTACTAATAGAGTTGAACTGAGATAAAATGTTTTGATATTTAAAAATCTTTTGAATTGATTATCCTAATCTTCCTTTTATAACTTACAGATTTATCTCAATAATAGTACTATTAACATAAAAAACTTTTCTGCGAAATTACAAACATAAAAACACTTATATATCTATTTTAAATTTAAAACATTCATGCAAGATAATAGGTATAATCATTTTGCATACTATCCATATTCTCTTTCTTCATCTATTAATCTATACGTCTTCTTTATTACCACTGTGAATAGAAGAAACTAAATAGGCAACATTGCTTTGGTATACTCTTTACACAGCTCATACTCATTAACTCCCGCTAATCACAGACTGCGGGCAGTTTGATAAGTAGATAAGTATTCTAGATTATTATAGAAGATTCTAACCTATTGTCTCAAACGTTGTATGAAGAACTCAGTCTTTGTCAACATCACTAACCACACCTACGTCAAATTATTTCTGCTAACTAAGGGCTAAAGGTAATTGATCCATTATTAAGTATGTTTTTGAATATATCTAGCAAAAGTAAAATGTATAAAATAAATAAATTACTAAATATTACCGCGATCTATAATCTTCTTTTATCATATCGGCACCTTTCTCCGCAATCATATAAGCAGGAGCATTAGTGTGTGCAGCTGGAACTTCAGGTATAATCGAAGCATCTATCACCCTTAAACCTTTTATACCGTGTACTCTCAGTCTCGGATCAACAACGGCCATTTTATCCGTCTTGGGTCCCATTTTGCAAGTACCACTTTGATGATAAATAGTAAACGTAAAATGTCTTGCGTGGCACTCCCAGTAGTCATCACTTCCAAATCTAAAGTTTCTACATCCTTTAAGTGGAAAATCGTGAACTCTAGCACCGATCGCTTTCATAGCAGGCTGTTGAGAGATTTTTATAGCTAACTTAATACCTTCTACCATAGTCCGAACATCGTCTCTGTGAGCATAGTAATTTGGGAAAATGTACGGTTTTGATAGATAATTATTATCTTGTAGAACGAGTCGTCCTTTACTCTTCGGTCGTAAAAGCATAGGGAAAACCATAAATGAATGCTTGTCTTCAATAGGTTTATACATATAGTCATATAAGTCATCCGTTATACCAAAATTCTTACGCAGAACTGGATCAGATGTAATGGAACCTGCTTGATATAACAATTCCATGTCGGGATAACCATCTGGATCATTAGGGTTTTTAAGATCAACGAAAGTTAATACTTCACAACCACCAGGTAAAGTTAGTGGTCCTTTATGATGAGAAAGGTAATCAACAAGAGGTTGTCTTTGCAAGAAATCTTTTGTACGAACCGAATAAGGTTTATCAATTATAATTGTCAGACCACCTGCTGCGACATGATCCATTAAATTGTATCCAACTTTAAGATTTTTTATCACGGGAATTCCCATTTGAGTTAGATGCTTCTTGGGCCCCACACCAGATAACATTAGCAACTGTGGTGAATTAATAGCCCCAGCTGACAATATCACTTCTTTCGAGGCTCTTATAGTGTAGGTTACACGATTATTCACAAATTCAACACCATAGGCTTGTTTTGTCGTAGGATCAATAAGTACTTTCTTCACCATGGCAAATTTCCGAATATGAAGATTTCTCCTACCTTTTATAGGATGAAGATAAGCCCTACTTGAGCTAGCTCGTACCCCATCTTTCATTGTAACATGCAAATAGGAAACTCCAGGTTGAGTAGGTCCATCATAATCAACATATTTCAAGCCGTATTCCAGCGAAGCATTTACTACAGCTTCAGACAATTTTGTATGGTAAGGAGCATATCCTACTGTCAAGTAACCTCCGCGACCATGATATTTTGGGTCAAAAAACTCTGGTATAGTGAAATCTTCCAGTTTTTTATAGTATGGCAGAACATCGTCAAATGACCAACCTACGTTGCCCATTTCGGCCCACTTGTCATAATCCCTGCGATTCCCTCTTGTGTAGATCATGTAGTTAAGAACACTGGAACCACCCATTACTTTCCCCCGTGGCCAGTTGCACTGATTATTATCCATTGCCAAACAGTAATTGGCACTCGGCTGCGTGTTGTATTTCCAGTTAGCATCAGTGAATTGTAGATAATTTGCTAAAATTGGCAAATCCATTATGTAATTTTCTGAACGTCCTGAAAACAAAAATAAGGAAATAAGTCTATTGAATGTAATGTGATATTAAAACTAGTCTTACCTGCTTCTAAGAGCAAAACATTCCAGTTAGGATTTTCGGTTAATCTGTTAGCCAATACACAACCAGATGTTCCGGCGCCTACTATTATGAAATCATATTCGGGTAGTAAATTTTGTGTATCGCTAGGTTCGGCTGACGATTGTGTACCACCTTCTTCTAGGAAGCTTAGAAACGATTCCAATAGCGACTGCTGGTTTGTGAAGTGTATTGAAAATGCAAATACCAAGCAGGTTAGGTATAATTTTCTTGAGTTGTGATCCTAGAAATCGTCGAAAATTAAGCTTTAATTAATTATAACTTTGCTGGAGTAACTAAGTATCATTGGACAGAAGTAAAAGTAAAAATATACATAAATTATTATTGTCGAAAAATAGTATTAAGAAAGTATCAGAAATTAACCGTACATCTTAATGCGTTAGTTATTTCAACGGTTATACAGCAGATTTTTGACAAAATCGAGTTCAGTGATTAAGTATCTGTTTTTAAAGGGATTATCCAGTAAGGAAATTTGATTAGCAGATCAATGTCCTTTCTATTTCACAATAAAAATCTGAGCTTTTCTTCACCCAAAAAATTTGCTCGCTGAAAGGAATTTTCGCTCGTTTTTTGATTCTTACTGATTGCTTGAAGTAAAGAAAATCAATGATAGCAGAATATTATTTAACTAAGTCTTTGACTAAAATTATGGAAATACGACGCTGAAAACTTTCCAAAACTGTATTGCTTTTGTAGGTCACTTGCTGCTTTTCAGAGAATCAATGAAAACGGTTTTGAAATTGTCGACCATCTACAGTGCTTTCTCGAATTGGCCTATTTGAGCTATTTGTTATCTATTTTTACAGCTCAAGAAAGTCTCAAAGAGACGAAGGCTTACCTTAAAGAAGATGATACTTCATCCTAAAGGATTAGAGTTATTTTATGAAGATTATGTTAAGTGCATAGACTTGAAGGGTGATCATGTTGAATAAAATATTATTTGCAGATTATGAAAACGCTTAAATAGAAAGAAGCTGAAGACGACCAAAGCAAAGAAATACAATCAAGAATATAAGAGCAATCAGAAAACTTAACTTAATCAAATCACTCAAGAAAACTTAAAAGTTGAAAAATTATAATGTAAAGATATTATATCTTCCTTTTGACGTATTATTAGAAGAGTACACAAGATATTGGGATAAACCATGTAGCGAATAAAGTTTCGCAGCTATTCAGGGGAGACGGAACGTATTCTAAAAAAAAGATCATTATATATAGGGCGATTCTAAACTGTTAGTAGGGCCAGAATATTTAAGTCAAGAAGTTTATATGAATCCAACTTCAATTATTCCTGGCACATTTTTATAATTAATAAAGAGCTTTAAAATAGTAAAAAAATTATTTTGGTCATAAATACAGAGCACTTTCACTCTTTGTAAGATCTTTATCTATTATAAAGGTTTGCCAAAAATTATTACAGTTGAAAAGTCTTCGTTCTTAATACTCTTTAAAGGTTTATAAGAATGCGTTGAAAAACATTATGTTGGTCTAACACAATACGCACAGCCTTTTAGAAACATCCTGTATAACATATCTACTTTGCTTTTTCTCTTTTTGTTTCATCATACTGGCTTCTTGGAAAGCACATATTTCTTCTTTTCAAAGCCTTTAGATAGCCTGACGAAATTTTCAGCTAGCGGGTATAATGAAGAATGATCAAGCAACATACCTACACACACCTTGAGAAACCATGTCAAGGACGAGAAACAGAATACAATGAATACTCTATACAACCTAAAAGCCGAATGACGTTTTATAAAAAAGTCATGTAATTTATACCGTGTCTGCATTTTTAAAGTTTATTTAATATTAATGAAACTGTAGGCTTTTTTTGTTGATTGTAAGCAATTTATTTTTAGTGGCGGTCAGTATTTTTAATTTAATATAGAATAATTATTTATACCTACTTGTTCTGCCCACTTAAAAAAATAACATGCCAAAGGATCAGTCGCATGCAACAATAACTAATTACAAATGGTGATCAATTTAAAAAAGAAAAACAGTAATTCAAATTAACTGTACTTAAAATATTAGAAATATGAATGTGTTATGTTGCAACTGTATTTATGCAAGAAAAGAAACCTGTACTGGATGAGAACATTCGATTGCAAGCCAAAACAAAAACATAATTAATCAGTACAAGTACCCTAATGCGTTTTATTTCAAACGCATTCAAGTAGGTACATACAGTGTGTCCAAGATAAGGATGCACAGCATGGGGATCTTGGAAACGGTAAGAGATACAGGATCGGTTAAATGGGATGAAAGTTGGCTATTTATAGGACCTTTTTGTTGGAGTTTGCAAAATCTAGATATCTTGGATAGTTTCAGAGATATTTTAAAAAAAGTGGATTTCTCGATTTTCGTTATTATTTTTTCTTTTATTTATTTGAACAGATATCGGAAAATTAAAATTACTTTTCCATTGTCACTTTTTGATTTCTATTAAAATATGGTAACAACATTCTTGTACAACGTTTCGGTTTCGAGTAACCATCATCGACCTCATTTTTTTAAATAGGCGGAAAAACAATTGGAATGTTTTGAATAGCTCTTGTTGTCACAATTCTAATGATCTAAACATGATAGGGTTATTGTAATTTCTTATACTATAAATTAATACATTCTGCAGTACCCTGGCCTGCACAATTACCTGATCTAACACCGTTAGATTTCTTTCCTCTGGGGTTATGTCAAGAATCATGCGCTCAACCAAAATTTTGAAGATGAACAGCAATTATTACAGTTGGTCACAGCAGTGTTCAACACAAAAAAATCAAAACCAAAATAACCCTGTCGTATTTACATCATTAGAATCGTGAGAACAAGAGCTATTCAAAACAATTTTGAATTGCTTTTCCGCCTATTTAAAAAAATGAGGTTGATTATGGTTACTCGAAACCGAAACGTTGTACAGGAATTTTGTTAGCGTATTTTAATAGAGAACAAAAAGTGGCACTGGAAAAGTGTTTTTAGTTTTCCGATATCTCTTCAAATAAAGGAAACAAAAAATAATAACGAAAATCGAGAAATCTACTTTTTTTTAAATATCTCTGAAACTATCTAAGATATCTAGATTTTGCAAACGCCAACAAAAAGTTCATATAAATAGCCAACTTTCATCCCATTTAACCGATGCTGTATCTCGTACCGTTTCCAAGATTCCCCTGCTGTGCATCCTTATCTTGGACACACGGTATATTATAATTAAGTATAAAAATTTCTATTATTTTAATAAGATTAAATTACTTTATTATGGTATGCTAACAGTGTTATTTACGCTTCGAGTTTTATTTAAAGAATATTACACAAAATTAAAACGAACAGTGAATGTTAAAATTCATATTTTTTTATATATAGATGTTGTATTAACAATAAGAATTGCAAGACCGGATTGTCTAGATTCCCTTGGATTTCCCCCAAAACAACGTTAAGCAATCAAGGTTCCATCATAGTTTATGTGCGTGTTAAGTCATCTGAGATTAATTATTACTTTTTACTTTTCATGCTCACTCACTCAAGGTATTAAATAATTTTCGTGTTACAGACTGCACAGAGAAATCAAGCAATTTAACAGGAGTCAACTGGTGTACTATCAGAAACAAATAGAAAAAAGAATGCGTTAAATTGACTCGTAATACGGCTTCGATCTTAATTCAATTTTTGTGTCTCTCTTTTCCCCATTCTGACGTCCATGTTACCCATATATGATTTAAAAAGTCATTTATGCTTACTGAAGTTTAATTTTCCTGTTTTCTCTTATATTTTTGTTTTATACAGGATATAGATTTTTTTCTATTTACATTTTTGCTCTAAAATAATTAGAGGGGTAAATATTATCATTAAATCCCTATGGTACTTGGAACACTGGTCTTACCGTAATTCAAAGCAGTTTGAGATGCAGAAATGAATTTTAAAAAAATTTTGTACAAATTAATTTTTTAAAAATTTTCGGTCGTTGCACACAGAATTTACATAGAAACTTTTGTAGAAATTTTTGTAAACAGAATTTTTATAGAACTTGTTCTACAAATTGGTAAATTTCTTGCAGAAAATGCGAGCGCGTCCAAGCGCAAACCGACATCAGCTGATCGTCTGCACGTTTGCTTGCTTCCCTATTATTTGAGGTTATGTCTAGGAGTCGTATTAAAGGTTGCTTAAAGGTCACTGCAAACAGCTGTAAATAGATTGATACTGCGCACGCCTACATCAAAAATTTTGTAAAAAATTATGCAGTTGCATACAACTCGCTACAACAACATACCAATAATTTTCAAAGAAATTTTTGTAAAAATTCTTTTATAAAAATTCATAGTCCAGACGAATGTCACGGCCACGCGAAATACTACTTTAAGATCCGGTTCTGTAGACGATCATTCATTAATACGAAATAAACGTTCAAAGAACTTAGTAGCCTAGGCCAGCAAACATGACATTTAAAGAACCAACTGAATTACATCTATGAAATGAAAGAAAACACGATCTGTTGATTTAAAAATTCAGATATGTTATAATAATAGATTTTATGTTAGGGAATTAATTTTATTTAACAAAATCGGTACAAAAAATCTTGCGTATGACGTGTCCAGAAAATGCACTATTGCGAGTGCTAGTAGAGTTGTGGGCCAAGGTCTGCAAATTCGAGTATACAATGAAATAACTACATAATGTGATGATATTCAAAACTCTATGGTTTAAAATAAAAAATTAAAATGAAGGGTTAATCATTCAAAGAATATAATATGATTAAGTGCATGTACAGTAGGTTTTGTGATTAGGAATAGATAACGAAAAGTAGGTTGTATAGAGTGGGCGGCTAGATAATAAAAAAAAGGAAAGGAAAAAAGGGAAGTTTGTGGAAAAGAAAAATTGAAAAAGGGGTATTTAGGTGTGGTTGTTTATAGATATAGAAAAATAAAAAATAGAGAATTGTTAAATAAGTCTTTTCTTTTAAAAAATGAAAAGAAATAATCATAAAAAAAAAGAAATGTATATGGACCATTAAGATTATTTTGTAAATGGTTATTAATATTCGTTACCTATATGGTTATTAAGATTTTTATGTGAATGGTTCTTAAGATTTGTTATATTTATGGTTTCTGTTCTGTTTATTGCGGTTTATGTGCAATGTGACAGGTTATCACAAGAAAAGTACATCAAAAATAAAATAAAATAAGGTACACCAAATCAATGGACTTTTATTTATCATTAATTGACTAAAACAAAAACCATCTACAAAGAGAGACCAAATGGAAATGAAGAAAGAATCAGTACAGTAAATGGAAAAATGAGGAAGGAAGCAAATGAGTTTTGTTTGGAGAGATATAGAGAGTGACTTGGTGCGCGTTCCGAACTTCACTGTGGTGAACAATTATTGGATGAGATACAAAGTGCAAAATTGTGAGAAGAAGAGATTGAGTGCTATAAAGGTGAACAAAGGATATCCAAGAAGAGGAAGAGGACCTACTAAAGTTTGTAGGTGGTATAATTAGAAATAAAATAAAAAAGAAAGCAAAATCTTAACTACTAAAAAGGAAGAAAGTTAAAATAATAAAACTGTGTAGTTAGTATAGTTATATATACAAAAAAAATGTAAAATTCTTTGAATGAGTTAATCATTATCAATTTATAAATTTTTTGAGAAACATATCTTGACTTTCATAATAGAAGCTGACAAATATCATTGACACAAGTTAATGTCATAACCATTAACCTATAATTAACAAACATTTTTTTTGAGATTAATTTAAAATTTTGATAAATAGAATTCAATTTCGGCCCATGAAATAAGAGTATAATTAAATGTTGTGGAATTCATTACAATGAAGTAATTACATCATTACAATATGTATTAATGAACCACGTAAAATTTTTGTTTGTTTGTTTGGAAAGTGGCAAACTACCTGCTGACGTCTTTGAGCCACATGCCATACCGTAGAACAGAAGTTAACGAACTCAAACATATTCAAAGCAATCTTAATGTTAATTAGTTTTTTTTTTATTTTTGATGCAAAAGTACATACGTCTAGGAAGATTTTTAATATAAAACAAGCCTTTGATTTGGGTCGAGAGGCGGTGTAACCTGTTTGTAATGCTATTTATAGCATGTACAATTGTACAGTTTTAAATTTGGTTGCTGCTTATCTTCTTTTTTCTCTGTTAAGGATAACAGAAAAAACTCGAATAATTCTAAAACCGTGATACTTGAATTTACTAAAGATAAATAAATAATTCTCTTGTATATCAATCAAGTTACCTTTACAAACTTGTACAAATTCTTGATATTATGGATCTTCATTTCAGAAAATTTTAAATGTTGCTATAATGAAATTTACATTTGCAAGCACATGTCCTTGGGGAGATTCTTCCTTAAGCTACGTTTATGTTGGAGCAGCGATAAATGATTAGAGCGACGATAGTAGCAAAGCAACGAAAAGGTTAGCATTATTTCATATGGAACTGTTTATGTTGAGGAAAGCATAAAGTTCCATATGAAATAATGCTAACCTTTTCGTTGCTTTGCTACTATCGTCGCTCTTATCGTTTATCGTTGCTCCAACATAAACGCACCCTTAGAAAATAAGTTTGTTCCGTTTTCGATGAGATACACTGTATGTCTACATCGATCTAGAACATTCAGGAAGTTTAATGACAATGCTAAAAATATTTTTAGATTTTGACTAACAATGTAGTAAGAAATTTTTGATTTATATTGCTTACTGACTAATTAGTGTGAGATTAGCTTAACATATTACACATAACAAAATTATTACACACGAAACTGAGAATACTATCCCATTAGCACTTTTTATGTTTTTAGAAATATTTAAAACCAATTAAATTTGTAATGGTAGTTTTTAGGATTTGATTCGAATATTTAAAGTTAATTAAACTAGGAAAGCATGGGCATAAATTAAAACTAGTTAAATAGTTAATATTAGTGTTGTCAAATTGTATTTGCTATTTATTTATTTTACTGTAATAAAATAAAAATTGATTATGTTTATTTATTTTATTTTTTTTCTATAAATATATAAACAAATATAGAACTCTGAAGTTTGGTTACAACAATTTCTTCGTTTTCATCTAGATAGTGCTACTAACAGGATACGAGGAGCTTTTGAATCTTGTAAATCAACAAAAGAAGATGTGGAAATTTAAAATGATTTATTGAAAAATCTACATTCTCCCTTAAAAGATTCAAAATGATGATTTTATTATTTGTTGTATCAAATTAGTTGCATTCATAATAACAATTTTTCAAGATCAATAATGAATTGATATTTTTTTATGAACATTGTTTCCGCACCACTACGCATTTCCCATAACCATGACGGTAGTATTACAGAGACGAACTGATGGGGAAGATATTGTAAGTCTTATCGGTGCATTGGTTACAACGGTTTTTTTTGGTGGGTAAAATGAACAGGTTAAAACTTTATTATTTAGGTTTTGAAATGAAATTCTTTGATGAGTTTTCGCTAAAATTTCGAATCTATTTTTGAATACCATTGAGGCAATAAAAGACAAAGCATCGATAACTATAAGAAACATTATAACACACCATTTAAAAGTATTTAAGATTTTATGTATAACTGACGCTATTTTTAGATCATGTCTCTTAAAGGATATTTTTGTAGTTCTGTGATTACATGAATAAATCTTAAAATTAGATAGCTAGCTAGAGAAATTCAAAATGGTAGAGTAATAATGGGTATTAATATAATTATTTAGAACTTCAGTATCAAACATAAATACTACAAATAGCTTTGTTTGAGCAATTCAATAGAAGCACGTAAATAGATCTTTTCAAAATCTAAATGATTAAATTGTAAGATAATATTGAAAACTACTTAGTTATTCAAATCGACTTCATCTATTACGAGTCCACGTAAAATATGGAACATGCTCGAAGGTAAACAGCATTACTTAATGTGAAACCAGAACTACCGTGACTGTATTCTAATTGTTTTAGTTTTTCACTGGCTCCATTGTGATTAAAAATAAATGAATTACTTAAATATTATTCCAAAAAAATCTTGAATCATTTAGTTAATTGCTTTAACCTGAAGTGAATGTTATCTAAATAAACAATTTAGATGTAAATGTTTTAAAAGGTGAAAAAACTTAAATTAAAAAAAACGTTTATTTGATTAATAACAATTTTAAACCCTTGTATAATACCTACTAGGATTTATGTTTTTGAGAATTTACAGGTAGATTGTGTAGGATTGGTATGATATAAAAAATTTGCCCAGAAGGATTTATTGTGAATCAGAGAAGCTTGTGAATTTTCCTAACCTGCAAAGTTATTTTGAAGGTAGGTATTTGTATTATTCCAACGCAGAAGATTCTGTACTGGAAAATTTATTAAGAGTAATATATTAATAATTGAATCACCTTGAGAATTTTTTTAAATTTTTAATTAATCACATTTTTTATTTAATTCTCTAATTAAATAATTTACTTCTATAACAGAGCCTATTGCATTAATTTTATGTCCACCCTTATTTTAACCTACAATATTGCAAGTTACAGTTTTGGTATTATACAAATTTGCTATTATACCTACACATTATTCTACCAGTTTTCTATTATAATACTATTTAAAAACAATAATATTTTTTAATAAGAAATTATAAATTTTACCCTTTTACTCACCATTGAATTCACTTTTTTGAAAAACTATTAATTCACAAACATTTATAAAATAATTATTACTCCAGTTAATATGAATTTGAATACGATTACACTACACCACTAGTATTAATTTATGTTAACACTTATCAGTAACAATAATAGTAATAATAATAATAATGTCGCAACGACTTAATATTTATTGATTGTGTACCGAATCAATACTGGACATTAATATTGTGAGACCTTATATTTAGCCCCTCTACTTAAACCAGGTATTCTCTTCTGTGACGTATGTTTCATTGACGACTTGTTTGGTTTATCATCTCCAATTTTATGAAAATTTTCCTAATTTATACCATTATAAAACCCATAACACATAATTTATTTAGCTTATTCGAGTTAGGATTACCAGAAATTAATTTTTAAAAATCTTTTGTATCTTCAATATTATAAATATTTTAAATCGGACCATTAGGAAAAACCACCGTCCAAGGAATGGTTGAGAAAAGTTTACCACTAGCTTTAAATAGTAATTAAAATTAAAATATTCTGATAGTGATGTAGGGAAAAAGTAAATGTTTCAGGGTAACAAAAAAACAAATTCATAAATTTCTCTTTCTATGAGCTTTTGCACATTTATTTGCAAGGATATTTAAAGAAAACGGTCACGTTGACATTTTGTAAGACGATTGTTTCTGTCCTATAGAAATAAGTTAAAATTTAAAATGTATTGTTTTAAATTAAGCAATTATGTCATAATACCCTAACTAAATCTTGTAAATCTCCATACATTATAACTGACTTTGTTTTAATAAAAAGACAAAAAGGAATATCAAAGTTATGTTATATTATAACACAACCAGATTAGTTACTTTAACATACTTAATAAGGTATGGAACGAAAGTAAATGGACAAAATTCACTTTAGAATAACACCGTTGAAACATATGTGATCTTGCTAAACTTTCGAGGCATTTGTTTTGACAACTTAATTGTTAATAAAACACTTAGTTACGAATTTGTCGTCGTTATAAAATCACCAGAACAAGAAACGTTACGTAAACGGGTTTAAAATTGCTTGGACAGGTAGATAAAAAGCAAGTGGTAAAACATTTTCTAAAGGAAAATTTTGGACGATCGACAATTTACTGTATAGTGAAACGGTTCGACGATAATAAGTCACGAAAAAAACAGGACCTCCACCAAAATTGGGACCGCAAGAGGTGAAAAAGTTACAGTCTCTTGTAAAAAAGAGAATTGGTGCAAGTACCCGAAGATAATTAAGAACGTTGACTGTTTCACACACCACTATCGTTCAAAATTTGAAAAAAATGAACTTAAAATACTGCAAACGAGTAGAAGTGCTAAATTATTTAATAGAACAACTTGCTGATATTCCTGAAAAGTGCCGATTACTTCGTCAGAAATTTCTTACTCCGGGTAAAATGTTAGTGATGGACAATAAAAAGTACTTCACTTTTTCTTGTTCTACGTTAAATGAAAACTGTGGTTTTTATACGGACAATGTTAAAGGCACGCCAGAAGACATTAAATACACCCGGAAAACAAAGTTCGAACCGGAAGTTTTAGTGTGGACTGCCATACGCGAGAAGGGAATATCAAACCTTTTCATTGAATCATCAAAACGATTTGTCTTAAAAACAGATACGTATATCAAGAAATAACACTCAAAAGACCAAATCTTGTTCTGGCTTGATCTTGCATCCTACCATTGCGCATGGGAAACGCTTGAGTGGTTGGAGAAGCAAAATATCAATTTCGTACCCAAAAAGGCGAACCCATCTAATATCCCAGCAGCTTGTCCCATTGAACATTTCTGGGCAGTTTTGGCTAAAGAAGTATACAAGGACAGGTGGGTAGCTAAAATTAAGAATCAGCTGGTAAATAGAATTAAATACTGTTCCAAAAAAGTACATTTTGACGGTCCAGAAGATGTTGCGAAGTGTAAAACAAAAATTAAGAATAATTAAGGAAAAAGGTCTCAATGCTCTATATTAATTTCGCTTTTTTTGTATATGTAATGTAAAAATAAGTTATAAAAAAATTATAAATGAAATAAAAATTTTTGTTCATGAAAACTTAATTGTTAGTTTGTCCATTTACTTTCGTTCCATACCGTAAAGCAAGAAACTTACCTCGATTCTGCAATGACTTTTCACCTTGGAATATTTATTGTACACACCAGTGACATGAAGAAAAGTAATAAATATTTAATCAAATATTTAAAAATAAAAAATATTTCAGTAGTAACTAACTAGCAAATGTTCTTTATTAACAAAAATGCCAAACGTTGAAGCTGATTTGAAGGCCATTGAAAGAAAAGCTGGTTTTTTCTTATAAGATATAACGATTGTTTACTATTGCCAATCTCCCTGTTACTTTTACGCATGTTTGATTCAAAACTGGGTAAGTAAGCATTTTAATTCTTGCATGCCCGATGTTAATCGTCAGTGGAATAAAAAATTATTAACCTTGTAATATTTATATGTAAGAACGAAATTTACGAATCTTGCGTACACCAATGTTGAAAAACAAGTTCGGTTATGGTATGGTAAATATTGATTTATTCAGAGTTCATTTCATCTGTTTTGAAATTAATTAACCAAATTATTGCCTGGTAATGAGTTTCAAAAGATACCTTAAGTATCTACCACAATCATATCTTTCCCACTCAAAATTAAATATTATCATATTAACATCTATTGTATTAGTTAATTATAATTAAGTAGAAATTGTTATCTAAATAGCGTTTACTAATTCGTATCCTGGACATATCGCCATCTAAACTAAGACAATAGACTACACTAAACACAATGAACTACAATATGCATTTGTACTGTTGTTAAATGATTAATAATAGGTATAATAAAAATTTGTTTGATGAAGCCACAATTTACAAGTACTTATCATAACTTTTTATGTCAGATGTTTCATTGTAAGAATTCGATTCGCATACTAATAATAGCAGTTAAACCACTAAACCATGTCATGAATTCATGATTTATTCTTGGCGACTGAAAACTCAGCAAACGTAGATAGAAACTGCAATAACTGTATAGGATGATTCAAATTTGAAAGATCTAGCATAGGTTTAAATGTGGCACTCGAGCTTAGAATGTCTTAGAAATGTTACCAAGATTACAAAGACAATTTTGCATGTTATTTTGGTATTTAAATCAAGGAGCTTATTCGTTTTAGGAAGTTTCAGAAGATTTCTTGAAAACTGAATTGTCTGTTTTCGTTTTATTGGAAATTCTTTTTATATTTTCAGTTAAGGAATATCTCCTACTTTCTTTTCATTTTCCAATCACTCTATATTGTATGAAATGCTCTCAAATTCTAATCTAACAAAAATGCTTATTAAAAACTGCTTTGAATTAAGGTTAACATTGTTTGTTTTTAATTAATTAACATTTCTTACTCATTCGCATAGTTTACACGGAAGGTCGTCTACCACACGCACTAAAAAGGATATAAAATTCATTGTAGAATGTAGAAAGAAGATCTGCTGTAATAATGTTGACAGTTTTTTAGGACGATATCTTAGCCTACACAACACTAACAAAACAGCATTACTTATAAGTCGACAATCCTAGGAAAAAATATTACAATGATGCTGCAGTGTCACGTTACAAGTTCCTTTAAAGAAGGCACTCTATATCGATAACTCACAGTTTTCCTTACAGTTGCTGATCTATACATAGACAAACTAATCAAATCTTCATGGTCTTCCTTCATTCAGGCTGCTTGGAAATATAATGTATGCGTAGATTCAGTTACTTAACTAAAATGTACGGGATTTTTTAACATCTGTTTAACATCCATTGTGACTGTCTGAAACAAAAATAATCTCAAATTTGGGTCGTCCTAAACAAGCTAAGGAACAAAATCAAAGTCACCAAGAAGAAATAGACTCACTGAGACACTTGGATCATGGTGATATGTAACAGACGCTATCCCCATGAGGCAGCGTCTACCCCAACGCTGAACGAGCAAATCTACCGTCTATCGGGATCCGTTCCTCAATAAGACTAACAAGAAGAGACACCTGGAGGGGTTTGAGCATTTTCGGATATTGCTCGGTGATATCTGTTCCTGGTTACTAGAAGACACAATTGTCAATCTGGTCGAAGTAGACTATACGGACATGCGGATTCGTATAGTATCCTTAGTCAACAAATGGTCTCATTTACAAAAACTTTCGATCTCAAAATTACACATCAAAAATTCCTTTTGTCTTCATCATGTAACCTATACACTTTATATAACTAAAGCACAATCAAATGTCTAGTTTAACCGTAAATAACGGTAATGACATCATCATTCAATTGTTTCTTGGTATACAATTTAGAAAGTGATAATTCTTCAAACATTTTCATTATTTATTTATGTTGTTATATTAAGTAAGGTTAACGTTTTTCTTCTTTATGTTGGGAAATAACACAAGTAATTGAACTATTATTTAAATACGCTCTCAGTTATTAAGTACAATAAAATATTCATTACTAACAATTACTAAAATATTAGTATTAAAAGAGTAAAGCTGCATAATAATTATAGTCAGTAAATTATAAATAAAAATTAACATGTAGAAAACAATACTATTGAAAATTTAAATAATGACAATTTTACATGAATAGACCTATGTAATCTTGTCTGCATTAACCTTAATTGATGCAGACGCATTTGCTATAAATCTCCATCATAAATTATGTAGTAATACATAAATTATTTCTATTTATATGTACCGTATATGTCATCTACCAGTTTTAAAAGATGGCTAGAGGCATTGTGCAGAAGGTTAGCATTACGCACATCAGTTAAAATATCTTGGCATTTTGCTAAATGCCTGGTTCTTTTAAAGAAACTGCAAAATGTTAATTTTTTTCAAAAATGGCGCCACTGTATAGTTCAGTCAAAATAGACATTGAACATAGCCAAAATTTCGATACAGATGAAACTTGGTACCTACCTTCAAATCCTCATTTCAAAGGAAATGTCAAAAATTCTCATCGATTAAGCTTCTGCAAAAACTTTTTTTGAAGTTCAAAGTCAAAAAAGGGCTTGCGCAAATATCTTTTAAGTTGTAAGTTTTATCGTAAGAATAGTTATTATAAACTTTATAGATCATACAATCTCTTACAAAAAAGGTCTCTACTTTTTTTTCTAAGAATGATCGTTCGTGAGATATCACGATTTCAAAAATTGTAATGCCTGTTATGCACTCATGTACGGCATATATACGTCATTGGACGTTGTAAACCGGTTATGTCATTAAGGAATTATCACGAACCATTTTTTATAATACGGTAACGTACGTTACGCAGTAACTCTTCAATCAACTGAATTTAAAAATGGGTTTTTAAAATAAATTTGCCTATGTAACTTTGAAACTAAATATCAGACAAGAAAACGTTGGTTGTTTCATAGGAGGGACGACGGTAAACTTAGAAATTCTTCGGAGGTCAAGTGACATGTTGTCCGAAGGATGTTTTTATTCTTAAAAGTTAATTTTCGACGGAATTTAAAAAAATTCATATCTGAATTAGTACATTCCGTCTTTCTGTTGGCATGTTTCCGTAACTTTACAGGACATGTTGTATTCTATCCTAATTACAGATACATAATCGGTATTTTGATATTTCGAATAGTTTTCCAACTAATCTACATCGAAAATGGCGATTCTTCGACATTGTCTGTCTGTTGGTTTGTTGCCATGTTTCCGTAACTTTACAGGATATTCTCTATATAAAATTAACTTATGATTTTCTCCTGATTACAGATACATAACGGTATTTCGATATCTCGAATACTTTTCGAGATAATCGAGATCGAACATTTTTTTTTCTTCAAAATTTCGTCATGATCATGCTTGCATTTTTAGTGGTTAGTTTTCCCTTCTTGTTTAAAGTTTTCGAGGTGACATGTACTGTATTATGACTGTGACGTCTCATATGAATGAATCAATGTTTAGTAAGAGCTGATGTTTTTGCACTTACAATGAGTCATGATTTTTCTTTATTTTAGAAGTACATAAACTTTAAATGTCGAGTTTTTGTTTAAATTAATGAACTAGAAACCGCGACACTACCTGTTTAGGAATTATAAGAACTTTAAAACAGAGTGCCACTTGACCATTAATTAACCCTTTAGAATTCTAAAGTTAATATGTGGTGGCACCTGTGAACAAATCAACCTCTTTTCTTCAAAACAGTATACTTGTCACATTAATGTCGTTTATTCTATCTGTCTTTGATGCCGTTTCCAAGTGGGTAGATAGAGGAGGAGTTGGCTTATAACACTGTAAGTGCACAAGAATACGTTTTGTTGTTGTACTTACCAATTCACACATTTCACATTTTGAAAACGATCATCTGTGGCTGACGCTATAAAGCAATTGTATTGAATCGAATTATGAATCTTTCATTAAATTCATTCAAAAAGCAAACATTGAATAATTTCCATGGCAGAGGATCCCCCACATTCTTTGGGGTTTTGGTTTATAACTCTTGACCTACGAGCAAAAGTCTTACTGGAGAGGAAGCTTGAAAATTTTTACTAATGATTATTTTAGTAATGATTCAAATCAGTTTTTTGTAATACATCCGGATATTTTGTGTGGGTAGTAGTTTTCTTACTGCTCTCAGGAGCAGGTTGTCGTATCGTGATGGGGCTTGGTTGTTGGTAGTGGTAATAACTTTTATGTCATCCGATCATCACCAATCGTGTTTTGTTCTTTTCGTTTTTTGTTTGCTATTAGCCCACCTTAGGTGATCTTTTGGAAGGCGGATCACCTCGGCGAATGCGATTGCTGAAGAGTAGAATCCGAACCGTATTGAGGTATACTTGACTTAAGATGATTCATCGAGGACGAAGTTCCACCATTTCCAAAACTGTGGAATGGCTGATTAGCGAACACCTTTTCCAACATTTTTAAGCACATACTTTAACGATCACGAACACGCATAATACACGCAAAGTATTTTCCCATGTACATTCTGGTGCAAAATAAACGAACCATTAAATACTTTTCTATTTTGTTTGTAATTCATTTGTTTTTAATTTCTAAGTCTTACTTTTCGTTTTTATGATTAAAGACAGTAATGGGATATAGCAAAATATATAGTATTGATGTATAAAAAGAACTTTTATTGAACCGAATGTAATGTGAAAAGCTAGAGAGTAATTAGACTATTTATAGGTGTTCAACGATGTATTTCTTTTATGGTTGAAATTTTTAAATCACTTGAAATATTTTTAGATATTATCCCAAAGATTATTTTAGTTACTCTTAAATACACCTTAGCTATTTATTGTAATCATTTTAACAATAGGGATATTTACGTTTAGTATTGATTTATTCCGTTCTTAGATTAAGACATCCTATACAATATTGTTTCTGTAGTCTTTATTTAAATTTAATTAGTTTTATTTTTATTGTACCAAATTGTATTGATTAAAATGCTATATCTTGAAATTTGAGCAGCTGATCTTTTCAAATAAAAAACATTTTGTTTTCTTTTAAAAATAATTTATCTAGAAAACTAAACTGCATGCTGAAAATTGTTAGGGCTAGAATAGGTAATACAAAGTATTGACCTTCATTTAAGCGGAAGTAATATTTTTAAGATAATATTGTTTATTTTTACATCAATACTATATTGTTGTATTCTCTATAATAATATTCAAAAGTAACAACTTTGTGTAATGTTAGCACCTAAGGTGAGAAGACTTGCTGTTGTATCAGAAACACTATCTACTCAGACATGCCGCCTTTTTGGTACTACTCCTAGGAAGATGAACAATCTTGCACTATTCGAAGCAACTTATTGATCTAGACATGTAGAAGTATATACAGGGTGGCTGAAAAATCGTTCATCAGCCTATAACTACTTTATTTTTAAAGATATGAAACAAATTCAAAGGTGAAAGTTGTTTGATGTAATAAGAGGCATAATATCATGCATTGAAAGAAAACTAAAGGCTTACTGTTTTCGCATAACATCAACTAACTTTAATTGTTTAAATGGAACACTCTGTATATTTCTCAAAATTCTGGATACACCTGAAATTCTCTTTTCAACCATATAACATACCTCACGATTTTCTTGAGGACTTGGCCTGCAAGATCTCCCGATTTATCAATTCTCGATTACTTCTTATGGGGCTTTTTAAAAGATCATGTTTATGTAACACCATCAGCAAGTCTAAATGAGCTGAAATATAAAAATGCTGCAGCTATAGCATTAGTTACTTCAGAAATGTTACAACGCTCTAGGCATAATTTAATTCTCAGAGCAGAAAAATTTAGTTTTTTTTATATCTTTAAAAATAAAATAGTTATAGGCTGGTGAACGATTTTTTAGCCACCCTGTATACATGTATACGCCACTTCCAATGCCTGTTTGTTACGGGAAGAATGTTTCTCTTATAACACAAATTACAGCTGTCACATGGCGAGCTCAGCAGATCGGAAATAAGGGTGGTTCGACGATATTGTTTGTGGATGGCCTATTTTCAGAAAACAAAGTAGGGGAAAGTGTTAAATCAAAAGGCGTCAGTAACGATAGACGATAGTCTCTAAATAGTATAGCTTTGTCACCAGCTTACTATATGGATATTCTGGTAAATATTATAAATTCGATAATGCTTTCCTTACGTTAACGGAAGTGAACTTAAATGGTACAGCCGGCATAACAAAACTCGCTTTATATTTATTAACTCAATAGGTCCTGAACAGTGGTACTTCAAGCAGTTTACAACTGTTCTGCACCTGGAATAACGCCAAGCTAAACACGTAAAGAACGATATATGTTTAACAAATATGTATATTAATAAGTTAACAAAGCAATGCAGCCCACTCGGTATTACGTATTATTTACAAATGAAGGAAAGCAGAACGTCTAAGTTCTTATCATCTTCCAGACTAACCTTACTTACACAAACGAAGAATATTTAAACAAATCTAGTAATTGTAATGTAAACAAGTTAAACTCGTAATACAGTAATAAACAAACAATAAACAGATTTAATATAATACACGTCGGCTTCGCTATTAGTGTACAACAACGAATCATCAGTTGTAAATAAACAAATTCTTTAACTAAAATAATACTTTGAATGCTTCGCCTGACTTCGATAACCAAACAGTTTATGAAATTTATTCAACTACAAAAATGAAAAGGAGACACGGCTAGGAATAGCTTATAGATTCTTCTCTAAACTCTAAAAATTAAAATATTAAACAGTAGCGAATGCTTCTTAAAACTATTACAGCGGTACAATACGGCCAATCGTCCTTTAGACAACAGTAAAATGCGCTATATGGCAGAATTCACTTACTAGGTGACTTGATCCATTATATGTATTGAAATTACTTCTTCAATAAGAGCACAACACATGTAATTTAAAATCGATACGCGCACTGATAAATCTTAACACGGCTGTAGATACAATTTCTCAACAACTGCTTTGGAGTCGAGATAGCTGTCTCAGAGAGTGATGTACAGCTCGACCAATCTCAGAAAAGCCCTGAGTGGGCGTGTATGGGGGAGCTACTTGTTGACCAAGTACACTCGCATTCAAAAATCTTCCAGCGGGAAATTTAAATAAAACTAAACACCGACAATAACATGTAATAGATTTAAGACAACTTTTTGTCAGTTAATATACTCGAGTAAAATTACGCTTCTGATTGGTCGACGTTTGTTATTGAAATTAGTTCGCATATTTTCCGGGGATTGCTTGGAGAGTTTACTTATTCTTTACGATAAGTCAAGTTAACACGTCGGTTCAAAAGTTGGCGCTGACGATCAAATTCCTTCAGCCTCATCAAGCTGGGAATTCGATACTAGAAGCAGGCACGATAAAGATTTGCATGAACGATGAAAAGGAGTCAATAGGTAGATATTCGGAAGCTCCACTAAATGTATTACTGTTGCATGGGACTACAAGACACGATAATACAATGCGCAACTCGAGTATAACAAGGTTTGACCAAAACAAGATCAGCGTTAAACGATAGTCTTCTTGATATAAGGGAATTAAGTACTAATATTGTTTAAAATTCGTTGTAGCCAATGTACAATAAGCAGAACGCTACAAGTCTACAATAAAACACGGTAGATGGAAACTTTTTTACAACGAAAACTGCATTTCTGCGCTGTACTTGGGTTAACGAAACGACAATGGAAACCGTAGAAGATACCGCAGCCGCCTTCTCACAGGAGAGACCTAAAATAACAGAGTAGGGCGGTTATAAGGGATGCAATCTCACCACTAAGTCGTACATGCGCGAAATATTCTGAATGGCGATTAAAAATATTTGCAAAAATCTAATTGAATACTCTAAAATATTATTTTTCGAGAGAAAACAAGACATACTTACACCACTGGGAAGGTAATAATAATAATTCTGTTCCAGATTGATAGGCTAAAAGCACTTTATAAAAGAAATATAAAAATATCGGAACTAAATACAATAAAACATTTGCCATTTGGAAATAAACGTTAAGAAGATAAATGACCATAAAATAATTTCACAAGGCAAATTTATTTAACATTTGTCTCTTAAATGCATACATATTTTAAGATTACAGTACCACATTATGAAGTTATTTTTTAAACAACTAAGCAACAAATGTCTTTTATTTCAACAAAATACTAATGCAATAAAAGATACAAAAGCGAAGTCTGTTAATAAAGTAAGATCTCTAAAGGTTAATCATTGCTTGGCTAATGCCATGTTATGAAACCTAATTCGCGAAATAGCTCAGCATCTTACACATTATCTTATAGGTTAGACTTAAAATATAAGCATGGCAGATTCCCGAAAAGGAAAATAAAATGAAATTCGAAGAGAGGAAAACACTTTTTTCAGCAGGCATTTTAGGCATCCGTGCTCGTGTGCAGCAAAGTTGTAAAAACAAACTGTCATGTTATTACAAATTACAATTCTAGTAAGAAGTGTTTTTTCAAATTTTTAGATAGGCCTTCAACTAGAAAAAGTATGAGCAAAATCTATTTTTGAAAAAAAAATTTTCCACATTTCGGAAGCAACGCATGATAATCTTATTTTCTTCTTTGATATCAGAAAACCATTTGTCACTATCATTAGTACTAATGGCATAATGACAACCAATTTGACTTACTCTGTAGGTGCCTGATTATAGATTTTGACTGTGATGACTCTACATATAATGAATTTGAAGATTTATTGTGTTTACTCCATAAAATATGGTATAGAATATTAGTTAAGAGAATGTGATATATTTAAACATTTTTTCATCTAATGGTTCAAATATACACTCTGATTTTTGTGGGAAGCGATGAAATACTATAACAATAGTAATAATAATTAGTGTTATAGTGTAACATCCTACTGAAATTAAGACATATTTAAACGCTAAATTAATGTCTCGACGTTCTCTTCTCATTTAAAAAATTGGAAATTTGAACGTTTCAGATATAATAAATAAAGAGCGGATTTCTATGCACCACAAATCCGATTTAAAACTTGAAAAGGCATATAAAAATTTATTATAAAGAAAATTAAAGGTATTGCAGAGCTTTGCTGCGCTAGCTATAGCCTCTCCTTTCGCCGGTCACCTACCGTCACACTATTCTTTTTCTATCTCTCTTGGTGTAGAAACAGATGTGGCCACTTGCAGCGATGGTGATTCCTTTTGTTTGAAAACGAATCAGGCCCCATTCTACAACGTTGGACTTTGCTTTCCATCAAACTCTTGTCATCTGACGGGCCAATTGCGGTTGCCCGAAGTCGATATTTGCCTTCAATTGACCTTAAGATTGCTAAATGTTAACACGTGTTAGACTATGCTCTTCAATGGGCCCAGGATCCAATTTGGCCTTCTATTGCCTTTCCTTAACAGTATAAATACAGGCCGGGCTTCACCACTCCACCTGCTGTGGCTCTAGGTCAGACTTCGTTTTTTTATTGCTCTTCTTAGAAGTGCTAAATACGAACACAAATTGGACTCCATTACACAATACATAATTTGATATTTCCAGAGCAAGTCTAAATCATTTATTCTTTGTTAAATTAAGTTTTTATGTATAACCTGCTTTATTAAGTATCTCATCAATAGGCGCACGTTGTTGTAGATAGCTAATACTATCCAAACAGCTTAGCATTGAAAACACTTAATATAACCACCCTGCATTTTTATATTTCTATACCTACAAATTTATAATATCCCTATTAAATGTCAATAAATTGTTTTAAGTAGACAAGCCCGTCAAATTCTATCTCAGAGATCTGTCGAAAACCTTGAATTTTGAGATAGAAACCCAAAGAGTCAGTAAAATATGCATTCATAAAGAAATAGTCTCAACTCAAATATTCATTATAGGCATTTAGAAATACAACTGAAATGAATTGTTTTCTTCTGAAAATTACTGATTTCTAATTTTTCCCAAGATTATGCTTTCTACAAAAAACGGCAGCTTACCTAGAAATCCGTTCTTTAATAATAAACAAACAAGAAGTCACACCACCTATTGTTCATTTTCTTAGTTTGATTGATTTTCCATTCATCAGTGAACCTGCCATAATTGAGTTTAATTGACGAAAGGATACCATGAAATTGAAATTACTATATAGTTTAATTAAATTAATAAAATCAGTAAAGGTCAATAGAAATAAATCATGTAAATGTCGTTGGATATAATATTTAAATAACTACAGGTGGTTGTTTTATTAAGTAAACATATTATTAGTTGGCCAGGATCGTAATTATAACAAACGGACGAAAGTGACCACAGGATGAAATTTTCAGAAAAAGGTCTGACCTGGTTTGTAGGTGTGATAATGAAAATAATAATTAATGACCAGTTAGAATTTAGTGATTATACAGGATATAACAAGTTATCTTTTTAATCTATTAATACAGTATTGGACTCAAGTTATGAAACTAAAACGAAAGTATATAATTAAATTGTTTATTCCATAAAAGAACGTTCAATGTAATTTCTATGAAATATGAATTTTAGTTTATGAATGATGTCAATTACTAGCATTCATGAACATCTGTGAAAATTCACACTTTTAAGATCAATTTTGATATGAGCTGTATTTGATATCCCAGATTCCCAAACGACGCTTTTCTTTGTTGATGCGGTTTTGATTGATGTTCTGGAAAGCATGTTTCATCTACATATATCAAATGTGATTTGGATTGCACAGTTATTTTTTAAAAGCTATGCACTTACCGCAGAAATCACAAAGATTTTCTTTCAATTACTATTTCTTAAAACAAACTTAGGACAAAACGAAAGGAAATTGAGTGTATTTTCCACTTCCTAGACTTAAGTTTTCTATTAAATGAAACAATTACTTACATTTTACGTGGAAGTTTTGTCAATTTTTTGTTGTGGGAAACAGAATGATTATTAATAAATAATAACATGAGACGCAAGTTTACTGTGCTATAGGTATTTTAGTATCTTGGTAGGTCTGAAGGTGTAATGCTAATTTTCTTTTGTTTAATAAAGTATATATACTTTATGTTTATTTAAAACTAATTTATCTACGGTAATAAAACGCAATATACAAACAGCATAAATTAAAGCAACGCAAATTAATGGCATTGACTTATTCATATTAGCAAATCGTTTTTATCTCGTTTTGTCAACTCTTTACAGATATTGTATGTTACATAGTGTATTTCCATTACGACGCCTATACATTTAGACATAAAAACTAGATTTTGTACTTTTCCGTTAATATTTTTGCTAAAATTTTGTTTATATCATTTTACCCGGACATTACTCAGCATGCTTTGTTTATTTCCATTTACCTCATGGATGTTTTTAAAGCTTTCAGGTAACAATACTACTAAATTAGTAGAATCTTTGACGTATTCATGGAGAATTTCTATTATTACTAGAGATATATTGACGAGATTTCCACTGTAACTACTGCCAAGCTTTGTTTTCATCAATAAATCTGATTAAAACATAAGAACAATGCTGTGCAAACGTATTGCTGTATCTTTAACAATAACCAAGATATCCCATCGAGAGTGGAACATACTATAAATGAGTAACAAGAAATTGCGTGTAATTTATTACACCTTCTGATCATCTGTTTTTTCTATAATTATTTTCAGAGAACAAATATAAAAGGAGAGTAATACCAACTTTCATATTAATGCTCTGGAACTTTGAAGAATTCGAATAATGAATAACTGAATATCGCAGCTTTTCTATTTAGGGGTATAAATGCAAAGCCATCTTTCTATGGGTTCGGATTTGACTAGTTGTGGTTTGATTTCATTTATGTCAGATCGGTGTAGCTCGCTTGTTTTGCCTGCTTGTCCGATCTCGAGTCTCGCATCATCATTAGGCCTACTCAAACTGGACATTCTGACCTTTCTTTGAAAATGCAATCAATTGTTTAAATTTACAGTTTGAACAAAGTTGGACAAGCGTTATCGATTCGAATTGAATCGAGTCCTAAACAAACTACACTTTCTTCTTTTAACGACTAACCAAGCTCAAGATGTGTATGCATCAGCGAAGATAAGACAAAGAAAGTTGAATCAACAATCTTCAATTTCTTTAATTTAGTTTGTACCAGATAATGAAGCATAACTATTAATTATGATGGAAAGAAAGATAGAAATAATTAAAACCATTCGGATTTGGTGAATTTTACTGTACTGGACCTTGTTACAGGATAAAATACAGATAAAAAGTGATGATTCTGTATGACAACCTCGTAAGGTAATCCGTCAATATATCTGCTACTAGACAATAACGAAAGGAAGACTGTTGGATGTTGAAGTTATGCGAATTTAGATAGTTTTTACCCAAACGTTCTTAGCTTCTACTTTTTCCCATATTAACAACTTCTGAAACAACAGTACACTTTTGTTTATTCTGTTTATGCTGCCATTTCTTTGCAGTCAGATTTTGAGTGACCGTAATTGTTTTAACTCTTTTAAGAGTTCCTAGAATATAAATTTGACAAAGAGAATTTTCTTTGTAGGCATAGCTATGACCCATAAAAAGAACCAACACGACATTATACCAAGGTGAGCGTAAATAGACGGAAGCTAGAGGATCTTCAAACAGGCTATGCATAGAAAACAAACATTAATTGGAAAAAAGGAAAGTAGTTTTTGTTCAAAGTTTGCACAGTCCGAAGAAGAAAGTTTTGAGGCAAAAGAGGTAGATGAGCTATTAGAAGTGCAGAAACCGTTCGACGTAGTTATGTTAACTCGACTTGGTAGGAACGTCCGATAATAACATAATTTGTATCTTTTTTACTAAGATAAATTAGTAGACGGCACGGCGGCGGCGTCTTGTTGTTGTTTTCATTGTGGAGAACACTTAGAAATGTGATTGCAAATAAATACACCGAATCAATGTGCCAACCGAATAGCATATTTTTGGTTGAAACATCCTGTTGCATTTTAATTATATGAGCTCCTCAGCTACGAGTTTAAACTTGGAAGCTAAATTAAGAAGTCTGTTTGGCCACACTCATTTTGAATCGGGTTGATCTGAGGTGAGAATTTAATCCCACTTGTCATAGCAACCAAGAAAAAAATTATTAGCAGTCATTTATTGAAAAAGCTCACACGCATATACAATAACTAATTATCAACATTCTAACCCACGAATATTACATGCAAAAACCAGAGTTATAACCTTCCAGGGACGCTACATAATAAAACATCAAATTATTATAATTGAGAAAAACAATACCGAACAAATGAATAATTTTTTTCTACTCCATTATTAAGTAAGCCAATATTAAGTAGCTTTGAGAAACAAAAATACTACATTGTTTTAAATGGCGTTGAATAATGAATGTTTTTCTCGGCAATTCTTCAAAGTAGGCTTTTTAACGGTACTTTTCCCATTAACAATGGGATATTTATAGGGTGACTTGAACTTCAATAAACAACTTTCAGTTTCAATTGCTCAACCAGTTTACAAATAATATGATTTCTTAATTGCTATTAAATAAATACTATATCATCCTTATTTAAACCTCTTTACTTACCGCTTACTAACTAGTATTTATCGAAGTGCAGTAAGGTCTCTATAGAGAAAATGGTGTATGACACTGACAAGTTTAATGCTGGTATCATACGTAACTATTGACTTTTCCATTTTTAGCTGTAGTTTTGAAATGTCAGTTCCTGAACCGGCAATAGCAATGCAAGTGATATTCTCAAACTATGTCTTGTATAACATTTTGGTCTGACATGAGTAGCAGCAGGTAAGCAGCAATGAGACTAGGAATTTGGCATTTGTTCGATGGTATTCTCTGGCTGTAGCTGTTCTCCCGTTTGGGTTTGTTTACAGCTACGCTCTCGGTGAAATTTATCGCACTCGTATAGGGCGTGTTCCACGTCATCCGGACTCTGTCCGCAGAATATGCATTCGTCCATCGCCAATTTTTTTATTGCGTTTAAGTACACTCCAAAACTTCCATGTCCTGTAAGTGCTTGTGTGACATAGAACCCTGCCCCCCCGTGCTTCCTATTTATCCATCTTTCAATGTTCGGGCTCAATCTTTTTGCCCATTTTCCCTTGTTGTTGTTCCGTTCCCATTCAAGTTGCCATCTTTCCACTGTACGTGTTCGGGCTTCCTTTCTGTTCCGATTTTCTGGTTCAGTCTCATATAAGTCTTTGCGTTCTTTTGCAAGAAGTTCTATGGGTATCAGTCCTGCAATGACAGTATCAAGGGCCTTGATACTGTTCTGTACACTCCGCTTATTTTGATTGCCAGTTTCCTCTGCACTCTCTGCAGCATGCTGTAGTTCTTTGCAATGTTTAACCCGCTAACCCACATCGGTGCTGCATATAGCATCTTTGAGTGTGTCACCGATGCTAGTATTTGCCTCGCTTTTATTTGTGGCCCTTTTGTACTGGGCATTAATCTGCCTAGGGCGTTCGTTAGTTGCTCCGGTTTGATTGCTATATATCTGATGTGCTCTTTATAACTTATGTTTTTGTCTAACATCACTCCAAGGTATTTGACTTCATTCTTGATTTCGATGTTCGACTTTTAATACTTCATCATAGTCTATATTCCATAGAAGTGGTCCCAGCACCGATCCTCGTGGAACTCCACGTTTAATTTGTATTTTCTTGCTATTACCCTCGCAGTCTTCAAGTATTATAGATCTGTCTTGCAGGTAACTTTTGATTGTATTTGTTAGATAGTGGGATATTTCTCGTCCTTCAACTCTGCGACAATACCCGTCCAGCTAGCCGAGTTGAAGGCATTTCTTACATCTACAGTGACCAGCACGCAGAGTTTTCTTGTGTTCCTCTTCTCTGCCTTAGCTGTTCTCGATGTGTTTACCGCTTCTTTTATGGCTGCTATGGTTGATTTTCCTTTTTGAAACCCGTATTGCCTGTTTGAGAGGCTCTGTTTCTGTTCTAATTCTTTGTCTAATCTCATCTTTCTTATGTGCTCGTACAACTTCTCTAGTGTGTCGAGCAGACATATGGGTCTGTAAGCCTGTTTTTCGTCTGTTTTATTTCCTTTTGGTATTAGCATTAACTTTGCCCTTTTCCATTCAGCGGGGAAGGAGCCTCTTTTTAGTAGTTTATTATACACATTCCTTAGTAGCTGGGGGTCTTCCTTAACGATGAGTTTAACGACCTCCCCTGGTACTTGGTCTGGTCCGGGGGCCTTTTTTTTCTTATTCTTTCCCGGCTTCTTCTACTTTTTCCATTGTTATTTTCGCTATTCCTGTATTTCCCTGTCTATTCCATACCGCGTCATCATGCTTAGAAAATAGTTTGTTGCATGCTTCTTTTATTTTTGCTAGCGGAATATTATTCTGCTGTTTGCTCTTGAGGTATTTGGTTGCTATTTTATATCCTCTGCCCCATACTTCTGAGTCAATTTCAGAGCATATACGCTCCCAATGGCTTTTTCTAGAGCGCTCAATTTCCGCTTTGAGTTTCTTTTTGGCCGCTCTGTATTCCTTTTCCAGTTCTTTTACTTTTTCCTGCTGGTCGCCGTTTCCTGCTTGGCTTATGAAGGGTTTAGGTTTCTGCAAGCGTGCAGATTTTTTTAGACTTTTAGGTTCTTCGGATCTGTATAATAAAATTCTAGATTTTTTTGGTCCTTCCTACAGAACCCTGGATTAAGCTTTTACAGGTTCATTGACTTTTAGCCAGGGCAAAACATTGATTTAAGTTTCCTTGGTAGGTATATATGTCATTGATAACTATACGCAAGGAGCGGTCGGTCTCCTCGTGCAACAGAAATAAAAACAAAACTTAAAGATATCGTTTTAGTCCTATGCGTAAGAGAATCCGTGGAAGACACTCAGATTAACTAAACATTACATTTAGAACAAAAACGATCTAAATATGATTTATAACCGCCTAGAACTGAAATACTTATCATTTCTATTTGATGTAAAATGGTTAAATATGCTTTGTTGTTTTTATTTTTGGCCTGGCCTAAAAATTTGGCTACCAGTTACACTGCACACTGGGCCGTTTTTAAAACGGGAGAAATAGTAAAAATATCCGAGACATTATCGGGTAGTTCTTTGGGAAAGAGGTGCAAAACGCTTGTTTAAAAACTGTAAATATGCTTGTAATAAACCTGTGAATGCATAAGAAATAGCAAAAAAAATTATAAACAGTTTTTGTGGTTTTTGGAGGGGCTGAAAAATAAAAGATTGTTAGAAATTTTTGAAGCCTTGTAAATATAGCAATTTCAATTCCGATATTTTTAATAATAACTGGAAACGGCAAATATTGTACACCAGTTGACAAATCGAAACATGCTTCAACTTGGTCGCATCAGATGTGAGCAACTACTGTGGTTTGTTCGCTTGCTCGTGTTGGATTAGTATTGGCATTTGTGTGTTTAATTTTTCGAACTTTTCGCCATGGAAATTATAATTGAGGGTACTACACATTCTTTGCTCAGTTCAATATGCCACAAGTTCCATTATACTTACATTCACTAATCGTGCAGAATTAACAAACTATTTTATACAGTGTGTCCACATTTTGATGCTTACTACTGGGATCTCGGAAACTGTAAGAGATACGAAGTCGGTTAAATTAGAAAAGTTTTGGCTATTTTGGAGATCAGTTTACTTATGCTTTTGTTTTTTTTAAAAAGTTCACGGCTTACTAGATATTTGCTAAAAACGGAATTATCTTATTTTTTTAAAGTGAAATATCTCAGGAACGAGCAAATATAGAAAAGAACAGCAAAGATTGTTGTAGAAAATTTACTCCGAAACGTAAAAACATTATTTTCGCAATTGTCGTTTGTTTTACTTCGACGGTGAAACGTAAATCCAAATTTTTTTTCTAATGGAACGCCTACCTGATTTCCATATTACTGAACTGAACGCCTTAAATGCTTTTCAGTGATACATGGTTTGACTTAGCAATTCTTTTGTTTTACCGAGTTATGAAGTGAAAATCATTTTTTATCATAGTGTGCCATAACATCTAACACACAAAGTCGTGGAATTTTATCAAAGAAATTCATTTGTTATGCATGCTAAAACAAAATAAATACGCTTTTATGGGACATTAGATGCTTATTTGATGCTATCTGTGAATGCTCAGTAAAGTATCTCAAAACCGTCTTTTGTTTCGTTTTAGCAATTGTTACATAATAAATGTAATTTATCTGACAAAAATCAATGATTTTCATATGTTTAAAGCCATGGCACACTAAGTGGGAAATGCTTTTTATTTAAAAAAAAAAGATAATTTAGTTTTTAGCAAATATCTAGTAAGCCGTGAAGTTTTTTGAAAAAACAAAAACATAAGTAAACTGATCTCCAAAATAGCCAAATCTTTTCTGATTTAACCGACTTCGTATCTCTTCCAATTTCCGAGATCCCAATAGTGAGCATCGAGATGTGGACACACTGTATATGGACAAACTTTTCATTTTATTAATGCTTATATTCTAATTATATTTAAACAACGTAGGTAACTTAGTAATAATGCATATAGAATAGATTTTTCTTGCTGAAACGCGCAGTTGTTCTTATTAGATTGTTTTTTTTATAGAGGAGACCAAAGAACTACTCCCATAGTGTCTAATAGAATGTTGTTACTATTTTTCCCGTAAGATTAATAAATTTTTGTCTTTCCAAAATTTTAAAACGGTCCATTGTGCACGGGCCTTGATAACGTGAATTACAACAACTAACATTTTCTCAAGCATAACAGTCAGATATTTTTAATATTTACCGGATGTAGGCCATCACTTTTTAGTGGCCTTCACCTGTTACAATGACATTGACACTATAGATTTCTTTATACTGTAATATTGTTATATTACCCAATCTCGTTCTTGCAACAGGTAACCTATGATGCGATCGTATCGTTCACGTACGCTTTCTTATTCATGTCATGATTGTTTTGTTCTTTTCTGAATTGAGAAATACCCCAACCATTAGGTAATGCATGAAATTAACTAACTCTTATTTAGGATAAATTACTTGAAATATCATATTAAAATAAATACCCAAACAGGAAATCTTTCGAAACTTGATAAATCAGTAGCGCTAACAATAAACTCAAAACCTTGACATTTGCTTTCTCTGGGGTAAATATAAAATGGTACGAGTGATTTAAAAAATCATTTATTTATTATTGTTTATAAATAAGTCGTACACTTTTGTATAATAATATTTTTAAAAAATGTTGTAACAATTTTAGTTATAGGTACTTAATGTAAATTTAAACGACTGCGTTAAAAATAAATCTTGACCCGATTTTTTTAAATAACTGCAAGTGATAGAAAATATTTAAAAATAGATTCTCATTAAAAGTATTAAAATATTAGTTGCCTTTCATACAAATTCTTTTTAATTTGAATTAAATTTATAATTTTTCATAATGCACTTCCTTTGGCAACAGGATGATTTATTAAAAGCAATAACATTTATCTTTAACATTTTTATAATTATGTATTATCAACATTTATAGAAGTTTATATTGTAAAAGGTTAAATTAAGTTTAAAAGGATGTTGGTTGATTTCCCGGCAGTTGTATTGGGTTTTTTAATACCTGATTTGATGTTTGGAGAATTAATTTCTTAATAATTATGGGATTACTTAATGACTAATAAGTTAATGAGCGATAGTTAGATGATTTTCGTGTTTACGTAGAAAAACCTATTTTGGACTAATCCAGTTAATTACCTTAAGCATCGCGTCACTAGATAAATCAAAATTAGTCTCGACGGACATAGATGAATTTTTATAACCCCTAGAATTAAAATCTTATTGCTATACTTACTGTCCAAATCTGATTAAACATTATTCTTACCATCTTCACGATTTCTTGTCGCACATTTGTGAAATGTCATTAGAAAATAGTTGAATCGTTGAATGATCAATTCTGGATAATTGCAAAACGACCACCTAGCTGTTGTAGTAAAGTTGTGTATTTTATACTCATGTTTTAGCACTATTGAAACTACATAGAAGTTCAAACAAAACTTTTATTTTACTGTTTCTTATTTTATTTCGCGTCTGTAACTGTTATTGTAAAGGGAATCTAATTTTAAAAACTTGACATAATAATTAAAATCAAAACTGACTACAGTCTGGATCATGAATTTTGATTGTTTACACAGTCAGGAAGAAATTGTTATAAAAATAGATTTCGATTAGAAGAAAACAATTTTGGTATCTGTCGAAATAGAACGGATACCAAATTTTCTAAGATAAATACAAGTTTTTGACCTTTTTCAATTAACATGTTCAAATATCCGATTGTGTTTACTTCATCATTTTGCTGATTACCAGGCTTGCAATAGTAAAAGTCTAGATTGACGTTTAGTAGTTTTATTGTATTTTTACCGTGCGGGAAGCTTTTGAGAAAGCCATCAAACGCCATTTATACAGGGTGATTCCGAAATAAAGGGTATCCTTGTAAGAGGTGATAAGTGAGGCTAAAAGAAGACAAAAAATGAAAAAACGAAGTGGCTCCGTGAAAGTTGAAAATTTTGACAATTTTCCTAAATATTAAAAACTGAAGCTGTCTCTGGTTAGAAAAAGAAAAGTGTTTCTTGTATTGTCGCCTTAAAAAGTGAAAGTTAAGGAGATTTACGGTGTTTTTAAACCCTTGTAGTGCAAGAACGAAAATTTACCAGACATGTCTATTTTCTTGGAACTAATAGTGCAGCTGTAGTAGCACAATGAACAATAAATGCCATCATAAGCTACCCCCTGGACATTTTACAACTTTTCCTTCTTAAATCTGAAGTATGTTTAACATGCAGGGTTGTTGAAACAGTAAAAAAATAATAACAAAATTTATGTTACGAACAATTAGACTCCAGTCTCACAAGCAACATTTTAATCCCTTATTATTATTTAGTCACAAGAATAGGAAACATTTTAAATGGCAATGGATTACACATAGTACTTGAATGAAACATGCGTATGGAAGGTACTACTAACTATCACCACTGTCTTTAATTCAATTTAATAAATTCATCCAATTTTTATGTATGTAGCATAATGCTTATTAAAGTTTTTGGTTCTTCGGAAGTTTACAGAAAAAAATCACCAACACTAAAATTTTAATATTCTTCCGTTTGCAGATTAAAAAGTAAAAGTTCCTACTGGTTATTTATGGCATTGTAGAAACCAGATAAACTATTATCCCTCACATAAATAGCAAGAACTACCTGCCAATGACAAGGACAGTCAGTCAACCCCTATCGATTTTTGCTTAAGTAAAAGTATGAGAGCAGGACCGGCTTGGATTAGCGATTAAACTTCAATCGCATTTTTCTCGGAAACTATGCAATTTTTACCTACCGTTTTTTATCGCAAATGTATGTACTATCACACTGCTGTCCACCTTTAAGAGGATACCCTTTATTTCGGAATCACCCTGTATATGCGCAAATTGCAGTCTTGAGAATTATTCTGTTTATTATCACATAGATAGGTACTGATCTGTCATTGTAGAAACTTTCTTAACTATATCCGATAGATACAAAAGGGCTGATATTTATCACATTTTCTTGTGGCTAGTTTTAGCATAAGTAATTAAAATCAAAGGATTATCATGTAGTATATTATACAGTTGCGTAGAGAACTCGAGCATTTCAGTCAGCAATCTTAACGCTATAGTGGCTAGATTATCTGAAAAATAACTTTAAGAGTTTTAGACTTTTTGCAAATCATCAGCCACACTAAACGGGATGCTACTAGATTTTTGAAAATTTAATCAGGATTTGTCTTTTTCTTCGTGTATCTAAGTAGTAAAAAACTCGAAACAAAAAAATCTCCCTTAAAAGTATATTCATAATAGTGAACACTATCGAACTGAAAAATCCGTCACGATTTCGTCTGTGGACGATGGGCCAACAATAAGTACTGAAGACTTACACCATCAACAGTATGTATCTTTCCAAAAGAGATTTAAGAAAAGTTGCCTTGCTATAAAAAATTCTCGAATTCAGCAAACCATTCATCTGAGTGTTTCGTTTGATAACCGCATAGTGATTAGCCAACACAGTGTGGTGTGTGTTTTGTACTCGATCCGGAAAAGAGGGTTGAAACTTTAAAAGGTCAACATCTAGGTCTTTGTTGATCTAAAAGAAAAGTGAAAATCTGAATGGCTGAAGTCAGACATCAGTCTTTTTACTCCCGTGTTTATCGTCAACGCGAACCGTAGTTTGGATTTGAATGCTTACTCTGAGAATGTTCTTATTAATAAACGATGAACGAAGCTGCGGTCAAAAAGCGATACTGTTCTAACTTTCGAAGACCTAGAAAATTAATTAAACTACATAATAGCCGAGAGTGTTTAACACTACCTTGTCATCGTTTCTAACAATGTAATTCGCCCTTTTACCTTTTATATTTAACTTTTCAAAATGTAATGTATTAACATTATTACTAGCCTAAGGGTGGCCTTTACTTATGTAATTTTGTTGTAAAGCTGAAACACATCGATGTTGTAGCGAGCAACCAATAATAAACATTTGTGTGATCAACTATTATTTTAATTAATTTTTTAGTCAAACTTGATACCCACTTATGAGGAATTTTTATTAGTTGATTTCGACCTATTAGTAGATAGTTCAGGCACTGCTCCTGAGATATGTGACAGAATTGTGTACAATGAAACTGTACTTGTACATTATATATTGCCGCTTGCAACGCTAAGACTTTGAGATTATTGGATGATGAACTTGCAATCAAGTATTGAACGGGTAACAAGCTTATTTGGGATTCGGCATCTAACTTAAAAATAAAGGTTCGGTAAAGCCATAGAGCAGGGGCACGAAAACGAATATTTGCAATTCTAAATATCCAGCGACATTGGAATGATTGTCTCGGAAACTTTGAAAACAAGAAGGTACTATTCTGCCTATTAACCGACTATACTCTGAAAGAAAACAGTTTGGGATATATATTGCAGGATTTTCTTGTTCTACAACAGCAGAGACGGATGGTCGTATCCTCATCCACATGGAGCACAATTTGTTCTGATGTACACCATCGATTCTTTTCTACTCTAAAACTGGGAAAAATGTTTGAATTATGCATTTCCTTTGGCGGTGGTGGCAAGCAAATGCATCAGTTTGCAAAGATTCTTGGCCGCCACACCACATCCTCTTTTTTGTTGAAAAGACAAGCATTGTGCTTTCTGAGTAGACTCTGGGTTTCTGGAGATTTTGCAACCCTCGAAGACCTTTGTTTAAAGCAATGTCCAATGTACTTAAGGGATCTGTCGTGCTCTTTTACGATAAAGGAAGTACTTTAATACAAAGGATTCATCACAGAACAAGATTTTGGAATCACTTCTGACTACTTCTATAAAGCTTTACGTTTACTGCTTTATGTAAGCGCTTCGGTCAGTTTACCAGTTTGAATAAATTTGCGGCTAGCTTGATGTTGGGGATTGTTTAATTTCGTTTCCTGAAGGCTGGGGAAGAACTTTCAAGGACGACCTATGGAAACTACTCTGGTCAAAGTTGCCCCAAATATGCAACACATCGCAATGTTCTTGCAGAACTTCCAACGTTCCTTGTTCACTAATGCAAGACAGTGTAACAGTTCAGGGTAATTATATAAAATGTCGTCTTATGTAGCCAATGTACAACTTATTTTGTAATAATATCAGCACTTTACCAACTGTGCAGAAGTCTGATGGATGACCTCAAATGGCGTTCAGAAATCACGGCATCATTTGCTGTTTTGCAATGGTTAAGAGTTCATAAACCATTGTATATTTTCATAAATAGCTTTCTCTAGAGATGTGAAAACTACTCAATTCTTATTAGATTATCTCATACTTGAGAGTTTGTGCACCGCGGAGCTATTATAGCTGTCGCATCGTCGTTTTGAAAAGTCAGCGCCATTTTTGTGTCCGATTTTGAGAAACACTGCAGGTTATATTGTTTACATTAAAATTATAAACAATCATGCTAAGTCTCATGCAGTATTCTTACACGTGCTGTTTCTGCTATTTTCTTCATTATAATGATTCTTCCAAAAAAATTCATTCACAATATCATGATAATTCTTTAATTACGTTTGCATCTTCTGACCAACATAAGCTGATTTCACATCAAGTCCAGATTGGCGTTATTGGTTTTCTTGTTATTTATTAATATACTGAATAAAATTGCAAATTCAACGCATTATTTTATTTTATCTAGGTTTTTGTACATTAAACACTTTATGATTACCAGTAAAATCAGATCCCAAACGAAATTTCTCGATGCCTACGTAAACTTTTTGTCAATTTTTTAAGGTTTTTATTCTTATTTAATTAGTCTTGCTTCAAATCATTTGTAAATTTATATAAATTATAAAAAACTCTGAATAAGTAATTAAAGTTATTTTAATTATTTCGGGATTAAAAAAATAAGATAATCAAAGAAACCTTTGTTTTTGAAATGTAAACTGTTTTTGCGTTTAATTTGTCCTAAGGATCCTAAAATGGTAATGAAAAATAATTAGATTGTTGTATGTTTATCCTATTTTTTTAATTAATGATTATCATTTGTAATTCTTTAATCTGTAAATATAATTATTAGTTTTGATTTGCTGTTTTTGTTTTTTGTAAATATTGTTAGCCCTGGTTTCTATTTCTTTAATTATTATACTACTTACTGTATTATTATGGTAGTTTCTACATTTAAGATTATCAAATGTGAATGTTCTTGAATATCCAAAATAAACTACCTGCAACAACTGAAGGTCACCAACTAACTCTATAGAAAAATATGTAGAAGTAATTTTGAAGGTAACTAGATTTTGCAACAATCGATAGTTTTGGGTGAATATGGTAAATCCAAATGTCAGTCAGTAAAGAAAGATAAACGTATTATATCAACTTATATAAAAAGAAAACTATAAATGACATTTTTATGGTCCTGCTTTAAATAAGAATAACTATTATACTCGTAGTAACACGTGAATGCAAATTCAACATGATAATCGCAATTAAAAGATTAGTACATAATTCTAACTAGGTATTAATGAACATTACTATACTAATTTACATTAATAGCAAAGAACGTGACCAAAAATCAAAACCATCAACTTATACCACATCAAACATTAGTTTTAAAGTGTAAATTCGACGAGCAGAAATAATGCTGCACGATTAGCTCTAATGCAGGTGAAATTGATACAGCATATGTAGTACATTAGGCTATGTCATTTTAGTTTGTGAGCAATGCAGGCGTTTGACTTCATGTTGTAGACACTTATTTTATTTCATAGTTACTTACTTACTACTTCGAAAA